>MU228484.1:643990-679070 GCA_018584345.1 Thuja plicata
GACAAGGTAACATCTGTCAGAGGAATGACAGGTAGGCCTCTGTCTTCAGAAAAAGAGAAAAAATATTGAGCCGTTATCATAGCACGATCCAGTCTCTTAAATATGCGGTCAGAACCCGCTCTGAAATCAGACCAAGTATGCCAGACCCCACCCTGTTGGCGGCGGTTGGCGTTGGGATCAAAAAGGACCAATTTATTGTGCATGTGATACCAGGCTTCTCTCTCCCCAGCTGTCCAGCGAAAAGGCAAAAGGCCCTCCTTGTCAGTGGCCAGCTCAACCATATTAAAGTCCCCACACATAACCCAAGTAGCTGGAGGCAAGTTTTCTGCCAACCAGTACCATAATTGAGATCTTTCAACAACATCATTGGGGGCATAAACATTAATAATACCAAAGGAATGATTATGCAGAGATAGAAAAATCCAGGTTACACGTTGCACCGGGTCAGATCCATGCGCAATAACACAAGAATGAAGGCGAGGTGACAGAAAAGTAATGACTCCACCTTTGCTAGCTTCATGCTGAGAAGAAAAGACAATGCCGTCCGGCCATATGACACGACAGGCAGAGTTAATCAAAAATCCAAAAATTTTAACTTCTTGTAAACACAGCATGTCCAGATTCTGAAGTCTGCGATGAGTATCATGAACATAGTACTTTCTGGGGAGGTCAGTTAGACCTCTCACATTCCAGGAGAGAAAATTCATAAAAACTCTTGCATGGCTTCCTCGTCCTCAAGAGAGGAGAAGCTATTCTGCAAATAGGCTGAGGCTAGAAAAGAACCAAAGCTGGGGATGAAGTCTCCAGAGGTGAGCCACCTTTTATCCGGGTCTACCGTGTGTCCATCAGGACTACGAGACCGACGCATAGCCCTGGAGGTAGGCAAGGAAGCCGCTGGCAACGCAGGCACCACTTCTGGAGTGGGAGGCGTTGCACCAGAGCTCTTCCCCTGTGAAGCAGGGTTTGAAACAATGGGCGCCACGGGTGGCACATCAACAGGTAGAGAATTCCCAACAGGCACATCCAAAGATGGCACAACAACACTAGAGGCTAGTGGCATCTTAGGGCCTGAAGCATTCCGGCCTTTCTGTGTAACGGTGGTCCATTCTTCTTTTTTTCCAGCCTCGGTGGTTTTAACCAGTGCATCTTTAGGCGCGGGTTTCACCCGAGGGGTAACCAGAGGGTAGTCTTTTATCTTATGCTCTGCCAATTGACACCGATAGCAGGTGTTGGGAAGATTCAAATAGAGCACCTTCTGCGAGATGGTGAGAGCACCAATCTAAATTTCCACAGTGTCCTTGAGGTCCCTAAAAAGGTCGACCTCAACACAGACCCCCTTCTGGGGACGGGCATTGAAAAACTTGTCATGTTCCATGACAATGACCTTGCCTAGGGTCTTGGAAATAGCCTCAATAAATGGCCAGCATGGCAAAGGGAGGCCAGGGAACTCAACCCAAACAGGAACCCTAAGTTTTTTATCATCCGAGATAGTAAAGTCTCGAGACCACCTCTGGAAAACTAAAAGGGAAGACCTAACAGTCCAGGGACCACGGTTAAAAACCGCATCCGCCTGGGAAGGGTTAGCAAACCTGAAAAGGAAAAAACCTTTGGTAAGGTTTTGCACTCCGTCAAGACGGACCCCATGAGGGGTCCAGCTCTTGTTGACCCAATCTTTGAGGATACTTTCAGGAGGAGTACGACCCACAAAATATCCAATTAGCGTATGTTTCTCTAACCATTCACATGCAGTATCAAATTCTTGAGGATTAAGGATAATATCAGGGTTACCTCATGAAAGACCTTCGAGACAAACTTGCAAGGATGTTTGTTCAGAGGAGGCACCATGGCAGTCCGAAGCATCAACTCGAGCACCAGCAGAAACTGCTGGGCCAAAGTTGGCCGGAGCCATACTAAAAGGCTAACCCTAATGCAAGAATGATCCTGCAGTAAATGTGGTATGATAGATGGATGGCTCAGAGCGGAAACATAGACAGAATTCCGTACACATGAAACCCTAGCAGAGTGATTTTTTGTCTATTGACACATTGACCACAACAAAATACCCTTGGTTGTTTTTTTAGTTCTGGTGTTTACCCTAAAAATTTTGATGTCCTCATGACTGAGAGTTGCCCAAATGCTGAAAGCATGTCTGAAATTGTGAAAGGCCTTAGAAATTTCCATGTTTTAAGGTCAAAATCCAATGAAGTAGTAAAAAACCCTATGTCTTAAGTCTTATTGTGTGCTAAAATGTCAAAAATCCAAGAAATGTTAATTAGGTTTATGTTTTTGAGTTACCTTTTTTGGAAGCTTAAGCCATGAAATAAGTCATGTGCCTTTTCAGATTAGTCACCTAGTCTCTTAATACTGAATGAATAATCCATTTTATTATGAGACTTAGTGATTCACCTTAGTCGGGTTGTCTCTGAGAGAAGGGAATATTCCTTTAAAATCATGAGACAGTGATTTATTTTAATCATGAAGTCTCCAAGTAATATTTACCTTTTAAATATTTAGTGGCAACATGGAGACAAAGGTGATGGTTGCAGTGTGGTGGAGTAGATCATGGGTTAAGGCAAAGTGTCCGGCGACTTGGATTTTCTATAGTCACGCAGTCTCCAGATCAGATCAGGATAAGTTATGAGTCAAAAAATAGGATGTCGCAAGGTCTATGAAAGAAACTAAGGTTAAGAGATTTATTCAGTGATAAGGAGACAATACATAGTCGCGTGGTTTCCAGATAAGGAAAATGATAGTTAAGGTGCAAAAATGGTAAAGGTGGTTGTTGACATGACATTGCCAAAATCATCTGCCAATAGGAATGCAAAGAATTAATGACTAAGTGTGAAAAGTAGTTGAAATGTCTAAAAGAGAACCAATCATATCAAAGGTGATTCTGTTCGAATTTTATAAGGGTTTTTACAATGAATGCACTCATTTGAACCTGATTTCCTATAACACTCAGAGGCTAGTAATAGGATTTGGATTAATGAAATAGTATGCAAACTTGAAGGCAAAAGTGAGAATTTTTTCAATTATGAGGTTTGTACTTTATGAATTGTTACCTTAGAAGGAGCATATTACATTTATTTGTAGTTACTTTGCATTCAGAGAATTCCAAAGTGGGAAATTTGCTAAATTTTCTGTGTGTAAGAGAAGCAGTGTTGATTTCAAGGAGTGAACTTGGTGAAGTTTTTATTGAATTTAAAGTGATTTTTCTAGGAATTCAGTGCTTTTGAATTGTCTTTTGTGTGTTTTGTAGAAGAGTATGGTTTCTGAGAATAAATTTGTCTAAATATTGGTAAGAAAGGGTGTAGAGCATCACAGAATTGAACAAAATGAGTAAAGAAGTCAGTGTAGCCTCCACCAGTGGGAGAAGTGATGATGTTGATGAAGATGCCAAAGGAAAGAGAAACTTTTCTAATGAGTTCCTGAAGCTACTGCCTGGTTCCACTCAAAACAAGAAGGTTAATGCAGATATTCTGTCAGATGAGTATGCAGACATAAGGGATGCAAAAACTCTAGGGTCCATAGATTTTTCCCTTTTCAATTATTTTTATAAAAACTATGATAAGGCTATTCCTATTTCAAACCCTTAGACTTGTGGATTGGCTAGGTTGTTAGTCCCTTACATCTTTTTATATGTAGACCTGTTCCTATGACTAGCACACCACTATGCCACATTAACCAAAAAATTTAAGAAGAATGATGGCACTCTCTTGTTAGCCTTGAATAGAAATTCTTTCACGTAAGCTTTTGGCTTATACAACACGATGTCCATAGAGATAGACCTTCCTAGACAAGAGGAAAGGTATAGGTTATAGTCTGGATTGGTTAAGCTTCAAATAAGAAGGCACATCCTTAGTGAGGTCAGAGACCATATTACCCCTATAACAGGAACTGCACCCTATTGTTACAAGGATTTAAATTTATATATGAAATACATTGCATATGCCCTATACAGAGTGTTGGGCAAGGATGGAGGAGCTGCGAGAATTGGTGCTGGTATTCTTGTGATGGTCTTGGACTTGCAGGATGTACATTCTAGCACTAGCTATTAATACATACAATATATCATCAACAGGATGCATGAGGGATTTGTTTCCATTCAAAAGAAGGAGAAGGACCCTAAATTCCTACATTATTCAATTCTAATGCATCTATTGTTGCATTTCAACTATAATATCATGGACTTGACAAATTTGAACCCTCAGTGGTTATATTACAACCAGCCTTACCCTATCCAGTTTTGGATTAAAATTTGGAACTTGACTACCAAAGACTATGACTTCTACGGATTTGAGAATTGGGTAGTTTACCCATTAATACAAAGTCTAGGTGTGAATAAGACCAGGCTCCCAGTGAAAGTGTTACAGTTGCTAAGACTTTGTGAGTATGTAGAGAAAGGGGAGGGAGACCATAACTGGGGTAATTTCTATTTAGAAAGCAATTTTACAAGGATTAGACTCTATGGATGTACTCATCCTCCTCATATGTTACCATATCATGTACCAACCAGAATTGCTACATTGGAATTCATATGGTAGCTTATATTAACTGATAAAGAACACCTTGCACCTCATAGCAAGGGGACATTTACCCCTAGATAGTTCAAAATGTATCAATTTACAATTGGCAAGAAGGCCCTTGACTTAGTGACCAACTGGCTGAATGATTACAAGATGGGTGTTTCCCTATACAGGTATATTGATACAGAAGGTTTTATTGTAGGAGCTAATAAACTCCTTACTCCTACCATTCGTAACACTTATCTGCATGGTGAATGTGTGAAGGAAGATGCTACAAGAAATATCATTGATGAAGGAGAAGTAAAGCTAAAAAGAGACAAAATCCAAGAACTATTGAATTTGGAAAAACAAGTGAAGAGGAAAGGAATGACATTTGGAGGGTTCTTCCCTGATTTTCCCTATTTTGATAAAATTAAAGCTATGTTGGACAACCACCACACCCTTTGTGAACAACTTGAGGATCACCTGGCTATAAAAATAAAAGGGCAAGAAGATCCAGAATACTCTAATTCAGAGTATGAGGATGATAGTGATGGAGGATACTCAAATCTAGGCCTACCTCCAATGGATCAGCCACAACAAGGCAGTGAAAAAGGAATAATAGTAGGTGAAATGATCACCATTTATTTGACCAAGAAAATAGAGCTAGAGAGAATAGATGAGCCTGCCCTAAAGAGGCAGAAGATTGATCTTGGTCATTTTTTTCATGCTCAAACTTATGAGACAAGAGAAAGGAAAAAAGATAGAGTAAGTGCCCTTATTCCTAGTAAAAGGGCCTTTGATCATAATTTGAGGAAAGAAATAAGAAAAGGGAAAAAACTGTAGCAATAAGTGGAAGAAGACATAGAGTTGGCTCTGAGAACATGTATAGATGAGAGATTGATCTATTAGTAGCAATTTTTAAAAGATGATAATTTCATAACAACTGATGAATTTAAAGATTTCCTCAGATGTCTTAAGCAAAAAGAGGTCAAAAAGAAGTTGAACTTAGCTAGTGAGGAAACAGTGACAAATGGGGCCCTTTTAGCTCTACAAACATATGATCCTGAAACTAAGGATGTTACTCCTAAAGAAGCCAGGAAATTAGTCCTTGACTGTGGAATGTTGCTTACTAAAGGCTGTGATCTAGTCTCAGCATTTATAATAGACCAAATAAGAAAGCAACCAGACTTAAAGTTGACAACTGAGATCCAGATTGGTGATATGATCAAAGGATTCAGATATAGTCCAAATTCCCAAGCATTTTCCATGTGGAGTCTATTTCCTAGGGACCAGGAGCCTCAATTGTTAAATATTCAAGAGAATATGGTGGGGAACCAAATGGTATGGACCATTCAAAACATAGGTGATCTAGAGATTTCCAAAATAATGACACACTGGGCACATTTGAATGAAGATAAGACAAAGCAATTATCTGAGAAATGTGGTATCTTGATAGACGAGGCTAGTGCTCTAGCTAAGGACAGAGAATTATGCCAAATCAAGATTCATGAACAAGATAAGGTAATTATTGACCTGACCAAACAATTGCTAGAAAAGCCATAAGTTGTATATGTACCCTCAGAGAAGCCTTCTCATACAGAGGAAAAAGTTGAGATAGAGGAAGAAGAAAAGATTGAGGATATGGCCAAAATGGATAATGAGATTTCCATAAATGCATTATTGAATACAATTTAGTATAAGATTGATATCCTAAAATATAAAACTCATATAATCTTAAATGCATATAAAAAATTATCTCCTTTACATGTTGAAGTACAACTATTTGAAAAGTTGGCTTATTTACAACCACATAGGCCGGATCTACCAGAGATTGTGACAGAGGTGGGGGATGAGATTGAGAAAATAAATGTGGCTTTAACTTTCTTCAAAGGAAAGCTAAATCAGATGGTGGCAAAGATCAGCCTCTTGGGATCAAGTTTTAATCAGTTTATTCTTCCAATCAAAGGAGAAGTTGATCATATCAAGGCCTTGGAGATTTGGAAAATTGAATTTGACAGCATGCTACCTAATAAATATGCATTTATTTTATATTCAAATTTAGATATGGAAAGCTATAATAAGATTTTAGATGAAGCTTTCAAGGCAGAGACTAACATCAATAAATTCATAGTGGATCTTAAAGGCATAACTGATGTCAGATGGGAGAGGAAAAAGGCACAAATACAAAGTATTCAAAGCTTTAATTGTCCCGTAGAAGATGATGTGGCAGCATGGGAGCTGAAGACGAAGCCAAAGAAAAAGAAGGTTATTGCAGCTGATGTTGATGTCTTGGATGAAGAGTGAAAAAGGGGACACTTGGCACCTGATCTAAGAGAGCATGAAGGTTAGCAATAATAGAAGACAAGTGTAGGTTAGCCTGTAATGGTGGTCACTTGGTCTCAATGCAAACATTTGGTGCTATCCTAAGCATAATTAGACAAAGGTGCCAAAGTCCATATAAAGATAGAAAAGAAGAATGCTGCCATAATTGACTTTTTGAGGAACAAAAGAATGTTTTAGGATCTGACACAGTTTCTTGAAGAACAGATAGGTTAGTCACCATTAAATAATATCAGAAAATATCTTGGGAGTACACAAACCAAAGTTGTCGAGGATCACATAAAGACAAGGAGTAGATCAGATTTCATCCTCTAATTTTGTCTTTCCACCGCTTAGGTCATTCTTCTCTTTTATTTTTTCTGCAATTTTAGGGTTAGGTTTCTTAGACTATCTGAAGCTTGTTGCATCCTTTTCTTAAGGATTCCAAGATAGTTTAGACCTATAAATAGATCAAATGTAATATTTTTGAGAGAGATGAACATATAATTGCAAGCCAGACTTCTAGATTTCTGTCTTTGTTGTTGAGCTTTTAGCCTTTATATGTACTGAAGCAGAAATTTAATTATAAAAATACAAGTGCAACTTTATTCTACATTATTGTTATCTCTTTTCTTATTGTGTGTACTCTTCTATGTTTAATTTTTAAGGCATGTTAAACATATTGGCTATAAGGTAGTTATCTAATTATTTGCAAGTTTCTTCCAAGAGGAGAATTAAATTTTGTGAGTAGTTTCAGAGAGTACAACAGTGATTGAGGATTTGATATAGCATTGTGGGAGTGACAGGGTAATTTGTAAGGCATTTTACCTGAGTTGTATGTAGGTTGTAAGGCATCCTACAGTATTCTTATTTTTTTATTTCTGTGGATTTATATCTTTTGAATCTATAGCCCAAGGATAGGCACTGGTCTAGAACCTGTCGAGTAATCCATCATCATCCAAATATTTAGAACTACTCAAAATAAATTACATTTACACAAAGAGCACATATTTAAAATCAATTGTACTCATAGAGTTTACAATTTAAGTTTGTTGACTTCTTAGAGAGAAAGTCAAGTAGGTTATTCCTCCTAAATTCATAAGAATTATAAAAGGAAAGAAGGATGAAATTCCTTATCATGTTGTTGTCTGTTATCATCAAGATAATGATTTGGATTGTTAAAATGTTCCTCAGATTAATCATAGTTATTTGCATTTTTATCTATTTATCCATATGAGAAATAAAGCATTTAGCACTTAAGTAAAAATCCAATCTAATGATACCGTCAAGTCATTAATCAATCATAGGTAAAACCTGCCTGAGTTAGTGGATCTCAAAAAAGAAGGAGGTGATAATAGGTATCCCCAATGTTATCAAAATACCTCATCAATTAGTGTTTTCTCTTACCTGAGTCAGAGTTTCAAGGCATTTGGAGTCATAGAGTTAATCAAGTATTTTATAGGCCCTGCAAGAAAAAACCCTAACAAGTCCCACATGGATAGCCAAGACCTCACGCTCCGAATGTGCCACACCACACATTTACCCCCTTGGGTGAACCCATAGATGTCAGCTTCCACAGAATGGTTGAAGCCAACCTCGTCATGTACCAAAAAACACAGCCATTTGATGACTCAACACCTAATCCTGTCTAGTATAAAGATAACTAGTACTGTGATTACCATCGTGTTAAGGGAGACACCATCCTCAAATGTGTGAATCTAAAATGCTACATCCAAGATCTCATTAAATGCAAATATATCAAAGTGGTCTCTCCTTCCCAACCATCACCAAATGTGGGCCTTAAAATCTATCAAAATGCATTTCCTGAACACACCTCAGGTAAAGGCCCAGGCAATCCTACTCAAACCTCTGATCAGGGGAAGAGTAATAAAGGAGAAAATGCCAAAAAAAAATATTATACAAATGAATATATCAACTATGATAATCTCATCGGCTACATATCCCAAGTTCAGTCCTCCATCAATGTCATCCATGTCAAGGGTGTTGATAACCAATGCGCAAAGACCACTCATAGAGGAAAAATAATAGTTGCAGGTGCCAATACCGCTCCATCTATTGGTACCTAATACAACATATTAGAACACCTAGGGAATGCTCCTACCCAAATTTCCATCCTAGATCTCCTCTACACCTCACCCACCTATCAAGAGTGTAATGCCCTGCCAGGGAACCCAGGAGGACTTAACCCAAAATAAACAAGCAATGCATGACCAAACAAGGGATTCTTAGCTTTCCAGATGCATAGAAGATAGGGATCCAAAAAACCATAATTGACATGAATAAGACCCTACCTCAATATCTATTGAAGAACACACAATGCAAAATCCAAGCAAGGAGAATTCCCAAATTATGCTCCAAAACCAAGCACACACCACAAAGCCTCCAAAATGCTCCCAAAAACCTGTTATTAGATAATGAGAGAAGCATCCCCCTAATGAGGATCCACTTCCCTTGATCAAGAAAACCCTAATGACAACACATTCAGTTAACTCCTATAAGGACTCCTCTCCAAAATTGAAAGAAAATAACAATTAATAATTAAAATATCTAATTACTTGCACAACTCAACTTTGACTCCTAAATTCAAGTTGAGATCTCTTGAGTTAAAAATATTTTTTCAACCAAATATTTCACATGTAATTAATAAAGTATTAATTTAAATAACTTAAATATTTACATCACAATAATCTATACAACTAAATATTTAATTATTTATTTAAGCATAAAAGCATATTTACTCTAATATTCAATTATTTATTCAATTAAATATTAATATTCAATAATTGCACTTTAATTAAAATTTCAATTAAACATAGGTATTTAATTTAATTTTTAATTAATTAAATACCCTATATTTAATAATTAATTGCAATAATATTCAATTAAATAAATAACATGATTTAACACCCACATAATCACATCAAACACCTAAAATTGAAAACAAGCAACATCAAACATGCTCAAAGAAAGGGATACACGAATTCCTATCAACTATACATATTCGGTCAGGGTAGTCAAAATAGATACTTGTCCACTAACTAGGACAATTTGGTTTAGGATGGGATTTGGACCTGAAAACTATCTCCCCTCTCTTACCATTGAGATTAATGTGATAGGGCACACTCACTCTTGCCAATTCAGGGAAGACGTAGCCCGGTACCTGCAAACCTGTCATCACAAAGATGAAACATACATGTATATATCATATGGAAAACAATGGTTGAGACTAGGTTATCGTGTGGATCTCGCTGAAGCAAGAAACTACGACTCTATCCCATACCATACCAAGCACATCAAACAGTAACACAAAACATACAATGATCCATGTGCATATAAATCTAAGGTCAGTATTGTCAGAAACCATAATCAAAATGAAATCCTAACATATACATAAGCATCATTAAATAACCATAAATCACATATAAACAAAAGATACAACATGATAATAATGGATCAATAAAATACTGAAAAGTAACACATGAATATCCTCAAAATCACTTGAAAGAGTTAACACATACATACTATGGTCTAAAAGAGATCAAAAACTGACACAGGTAAATAGACAAAGGGGTAGGTATTACAAAGAGATCGTCAATAAAACCTTACAAGAATCCTGTGTTCCCAAGGACATCAACCTCATTGAATTCCATAACCTTTTCAAACATTTGTCTGCATCTTGTGGGTTTTCCTTTAAACCAATAGACGCGCCCTCAGAAGAACCCTATCATAATCTCCCACTCCATGTCACTGTCATGGTTAGAGATTTTTCCATCAAGCAGGTCATGATAGATAATGGTTTAGCTGTAAATCTATGTACTCTAAAATTCATAAAATAGTTGGGTTGCACCGAAGCTAATATAACAAATGAATTCATAACAATCAAAGCATATGACAATCTAGAACGCACTTCTAAAGGCACCATATCATTACCCATCCAAGTGGGCCCTATTATCCAGGATACAGTATGTCATGTTGTTGATCTTGACCTTCCCTTCAACATCCTCCTTGGATTCCCATGGATTCATTCTCTGCAAGTCATTCCCTCCACCTACCTGTTGATTTGGGTTTGTGACCTTGTCTGCCAAAAGATGTAAGTTGTCACCAAATACCAGGGTACCGGCCAACTTTGCCTATAAGGTTTTCTAGAGAAATGAGATTCTCCAGTCTTTCAAGCACGTAAGAGTTGGGTCTTCATGGTGCGGGAGCTTAGTTGGGAGTGTGACTATTTTGTTCAGGGGGATAGCTGGTTATCTCAGCTTGTCTTCTCCAAGGATTTAGGTAAGTGGGGTTTCCTACAAGTATTTGTTAATTAACCAAAGAAACTTTAAAATATAGGCCAGGGTTAGAAGTATTCCATCTATCTATAGTCATGCAAATACGTTAAAACATCAACCATGCTCTAACATGCTACACTAAAATACTGAATGTATACAGAGCCATCATTTCATACACATTCAATAGCAAGGGAAAAAAAGGTCGTTAATCTACTTAAAACATTAGAGAAAGGGACATAAGAAACATACATCACAAAAGAACATTAACCAGAAATCAGAACACTAACAACTTAATTTCCATAACTCTTCCTTCTTCATTAACAGGTTTCTAGCAAGCACTGGTGTGCACAACAATGGCTCCAAGGGAGCATATATCTACTGAGAACTTCTAAGAACTAAGGATCATTGAGCTCTACAACTACCAAAAGTGAAACTAAAATGTTGTAGCTATGGACTCCAAAATCATCAATTTTGTCGACCCTTGGAATGAAGTCGGACTTGTTATTTATATACATGTTTTCCCTAAAACTAACCTAACTCAACTTTACACTCAATCAATAAAATATAATTTTTGGTGGCTAGTACTACCTACACCACGCTACAACAACCTCAAAAAGAACAAAGATCTAGCATGTTAGAAGAATGAGACAAGAAAGGAGTTATGGAAGTATCAGCCTTGAGAAGAGATCCAAAGGGAGAATAGAAGAGATTTCATCCCCCAGGGATCGAGGCTACATGCCTCATTAATTGAAAAATGGCTCAATATCTCTGATGTGCTAGGTGTTACATTGGAGCAACGCCTTGACAAGACCACCTATCAGAGCCATCCCTCGAGTTGACATGCTTTGTTGGGGTCACCCACTTCCTGACACCCTTATTAACTTCCTGATAATGAATGGTCAACTCCAAGGAACCTAGACGCAGGTCACCAAAATAATTCAAAACTATGGAGCCAGAACTCCAGGATCTGGGAGCTTACGCTCAAAGAATAATGAATACAAAATATGCACAGCTGATGAAAATCCTCCAGACTCTGAAGGACCTTATTATTCCTTGGTGCTATTGAATGTTTCTAGGAGCTGGGTGATTCCATCTTCATCAATTCTCTTTAGGCTTGCCCAGTGGTATTTAGCTGCCTCCACCTGTTCACCTAGATCCGAAGTTTTTTCTTTGAATTCAGTTGCCATCTTCACAGTGTCATGTCCCTAGAGCACCATGCAAGATATACATGCTAGTGCCACTTTTTTAATTCCTTCTGGGGATTGGTACTAAGATTCAATCAGCTCATCAAACTTGCCTATGACATACTCCTCTAGAGTACACATCTCAGTACTGAAGGGATCAACTCCTGAAAACCTTGTAATGAATGCCTTTTACAAATTCAAAGAATAATCAATTTCTAACACCTTGTCCCATAGGGCCCCTACCAGTTGCTTGGTTACCTCCAATATGAGTTCAATTCTAGAGTGCTAGGTCTGAACAAAATCAAAAGACTCATTTCCAAAAATTGTGGCTTTGGAGACAATTTCTTCTCCAATGCTCATGAGTTCTCCTAACTCACTTACCCAAGTCTTGTACTTCTCAACCTCTCCCTCATAGATGGTAATAGTAGTCTTCACCTGATGTATAACATTGTGGGTGGCATATAGGTCTGGGAGAGTTGTTACTAGAAAATGTACGATGTTTCCTACCTATTTGGATACCCAATCATTAGCTGCCTTCACTTTCTTTTTCATACTTCTTAGAACGTCAATATCACCCTGTGGAAGTGGTGCTCCAACCGAGGAAGTTTTTTGGGGAATGGCATTGATAGGTTGGGCAAGTTCTATTAGAAGCCTGACAAGATTTGCATTCTTCTCCTTTTCTGCCCTAAACTTCTAGGCTTCTTTTTCATAGCGGGCTTCTACTTCCTTGGCCACTTCTTTCAGTAGGTCTAACTCACCCTACTTTCCTCTCTTCCCTAGAGGTATCTCTATGATTTTATATTATTTAGATTTTGTTGTCGTCGTGTCTACTTTTGTGGGAGATGTTGTGACTACCAAAACTCTATCTCCGCCCAGCCTAGTCCAAAGGGTATGGACTATCCAGGATTTATTTTCCTTGGGGGGATTTTGTGCTTGTGCCATCATCTCTACCAATGAGAGATGGGTCTTAGCTGGTTTTTGGGCCTTCCTTTTTCTTGATTCCACTAGCCATTGTGGGGGCAGGGATGGCCTTGCCATCAAATTTTGATCTTGCGAGTCCCCTCTAGGGTTCTATGATGTATCCCTAGTATTTTGAGCCTCCCCAGACTCTTTTCCTATATCTTTAGGACCACTAGCATCATCCATTTTAGTGGCATCGATGTCATCTGCTATGGTTTCCATGTCCTTATTAGAGTCAGACCTTGCATTTGTATTCTCGGGGTTCTGCCCCTCATCTTGTTGTTTCTACTAATGTTATTGTTGTTCCTCAACCTTATTTGTCAAGATGTTCTCTTTTGTAGGAATATATTTCAGAGGCGGGTGAGGTATTTGGCCAAAGTTTAATAATGTGGCCACTGAAACTACCTCACTGAATTTTGCCTTCTTTGGAGGTGGCATCTGGTGTCGGGCAGCTAAGGTTACGGTTATTCCCATGGGTTTGGTTCCCTCGGATGATGTTAGTTTCTCATCCTAAATTTCCCTATCCTTTGTGGTGCTTTCCACCTGTATCTCTGGAATGTCAGAGATGTTCATCTGTTCAGGCTCCTTCTCTATTTCTACCTAGACTTCCTACTCTTGGGTAGCTTCTTTCTCTGGGATTTTCTTCTCAAGAGGGTTCACCACTTCCTCTTGGGCAAAAATTTCTTCTACTGCCTTCCCAATATCCCCCTGTAGGTTCACCATTTCATTCATACCAAACATGTCATCAAACTCATCATGTAGAGGGGAGGTCTCTGGGGGATTCTCGGATTGATTGTCTGGCTCCAGAGAGTCTGAGGAGACAATATGTAATTCTGGGATGCTGGGCATTTTGAGCTCTGGCTCCACCTTTGGCTGAGGGTTAGTCTTCTTCTTTTTCCTCCATGTTACCAATGCGGGCCCTACATCCAACATGGCTACCTTCTCTTCTTCCACCCCAGTCCCTGTTATTCAGACCATTAATGTTGCAAGTGAAGGGGAAGTAGGAGGGAAGACAAGTTCGGTCACAATGGCCAGAGTGGCCAACTGAGTGATTAAATTTTCTATCATTTGTTGGGAGGAGGCCAGTGTTTTCTGCATTTGTTCCACTATGGGAGTGGTGGCTGAGACTTGAGAAGGGGTCCCTACTTTCCTCTTTACATTGTCCTCACCCTGCAAGGATGTTCCAGCACTAGAAGTTGAACCCCACACAAACAGGCCAAATTTTTGTGTACTCTTCGGGCATGCCTTCTTGAAATATGCGTGACTATGCTTGATCATGTCATGGGTGAGGTCCTCTATTGTTGGCCCCTCTTGTGCATCCAAATTTACTGGAGGGAGGGCCATTTTATCTAACTCCTTCTCTTTGTATTGTGGGTCTATGGTGGACCCAGTATCTGAGAAGTCATCCAGGAATTTTTGAAGCTTGAGCCTCTTTATCATCCCCATCATCATCCAGATGAAATGCCGGTTCCAAACTTCAAAGTCATCCTGACAGTCTTCCCAAAAGTCCTCCATCTGAAATTGATGGGGCTTTGATGCCCAGGGAAGTGCCAAGGCTATTTTTTCAAGCAGATCAAAATTATTCCGCTCCAGATAGAACTCCAAAATTCCCAAACTTTTGAGCTCATTGTTGGCCTCTTTTTCCATGGCCAGACTACAAGAGTAATTCCCACAAGTGATTGGAAATGGGACATTTGTCACCTTCTTCACTGTGAAGAGGGCATGCAGGTCAAAGATCTCCCTGCAGTATTCTAAAATAATTATTTTATCCCCACAATGCTTGAGTAATAAATAGGGTTTCTTAGAGAAGCCAATCACCCAAATGTAGGTATGCTACCGAAATTGAATATAATAATGGCCATAATTTATGACAAAGTCCATTTCCCCCTTGGAGAGACGGTATCTGACATTTTGAGTAGATGTGTGGAGGTTTTAGTAGACGAAGGTGTCATTCACCCGGTAGAAGCTGAGGAAAATAGCCTCCCATTTGATCTATGGGAAATAATCCCAAGGGGAATTCTAGCTTGGGCCAATCCCAAGTACACCTGATGTAAGTAATTTATTTGTGATGGTGCATTTTTGTGTCAGATCCCAGCGAACATAGGATGTCATGTAGAACTTCGATGACTTGGTGACCTGGAGGAATTGGGAGTCCACGTGATTTGCAATAATGGTGGCCCAATCAAAGTTCTTTTCACTAGAGGAGATGCCCAAAAGGAAATAGTACATCCATGTTGATAATTCCCAAGCATGGGGTTGTCTGAAGACCCTACATAGTGCGATAATCCCCATCTATATGCTTTCTTTGAATTCGGTCTGGGGGATTTCAAGCTTCATCTTCTTGAAGTCTTTTCTTGGCACCTTGAGCCATTTGTTGTTGAGGTACTATCGGGATATGTGCTCAAACTTCTGAAACTCCTCCAAGGCCAGTGCTTGGATGAGGACAGCTACATCCTCAAATTAGGGAATTCTAGTCCTGCTTGAAAAGTTACGGCATCCAGAGACACCATAGGCATTGGATATCTGGTTGGGACTAGGGCAGTAAGCATGACAGCCTGGATGACAGTATTATAATGTCTTGCTAGAGTGGGAATGAGCTTCAGGGCTTGCATAGAGTAGGGGAAGCAAGCAGCCTTGAGTATCCAAGAATTTCCCACATTGATGGCCAATGGATCTCCAGCGGTCCGTTGAATAAACATCATTTTAACCAGAGTCTACATTTCAGCCCACATTCTGAAATTGGTGTTGGTGATCAGTTGAAGTTTGGAATCGATCTTCAATCCTGCAATGGTGTCTCCCTTCAAATATTTCATTGTCAGGAGGAGTTTCTCTGGGCCTTCTCGGCCTTTGTCCTTATAGCTACCCAAGTGGCAGTAGTGGTGGGAGATCTGGGCTCCCAGGTGGAGATGATGCAGAGGCTTTCGACATAATTGATGAGTGGTATTTTGGCAACCTGCAAGGCAAGACGACCATCAATATTTATATAAACAAAGCAATATTCCAAATTGCAGATATCTTACCATCGTGTCACACCTACTCCTAAAAGAGTTGTTAGTTTACGTCAAACTTTGGAGAGATATACATATAATAAGAGAATTTAAGAGTGAGCTTTACCCAAGCCTTTGGGGATTTTAACACATGTGGTAAGGATGAAACAAAGGGCCAAATGAAGACCTAGGACCTAGAGTCTAGAAAACTAACCGTTACTAACGGGACCAGAAATGAGCTGTATTAGGCTGACGTGGGGCTGTCACATGGTCATGATATAATGGGAGTTATGGCATTTACATTGAAAACTATCTAAAAATGCAAGGAAAGGAAGGCCACTTGGGCCAGACTTGAATGCACATGTGAGAGACTTAACCTATCATTAAGACTGACTTGACAGAGGAGAGAGAAAACTACCATGGCCAAACTAGCAAGGTGTCGAGTTCAAACTAGGCAGCCACCTTTCTCAGACGAGCTCCAAATTTGGGATTTTCAATGCACGGAGCGTGACAATCTTGCCACTAGTTAGAGTACAAAATATACATGAAATGTACAAAGCCAAAGCGCAGGCAAGGCAGAAGCATGACTCACAACCTTGGTGAAAAATAGGCATATATACAGGCACAGACAGACATTACACAATATACAATATATACAAAAACCATGGGGGTATTTACACAGAAACCCACCAAAATATACAAAGCATTTACACTAAATTACAGTTGCACAGAGGGCGGACAACCCTCTAGTAGAGCCAACCCACTAACGGGAGGCGAAATAAAACAAAACTAGAAATGAGAAGAGGAAACAAAAATGAAAGCAAAACAAAGACAAAACAAAAAAATACGAGAATGAGAAAACCCAAAACCAGAGAGGGAAAAGCCAAAGGCCTACTTGGAAACATGGAAGAAGTGGAAGGACGAGCATGGGAGGCACTCAACAACAAGTTCACCTTTGAATGACCATGAATGAGGACTGCAAGTCACCATTTGGTTAACTACTGAGCTCAGGGAGTAATTTGTTGTTTAATTTCTCTAATCGCCTTTGAAATTTCTTTGAGTGGTCTAAGTGTTTTAATCGCAGTAAACGTGAAAATGACAGGTAACTTCAATTTATACCCCTAGGGTAAAAATGAGTTGCATTTTTTCTGCAAACTCTAGAACAAGAAAATCTTCAGACTCTGGGCTTAGGGGTTCCATGCAACCATACTTTCTCCCAAAATAAGACATAATGGTAGAAAATCCAGGAGTCCTGAATCTAGCCGACTCAAAAGAAATAAACAAAACTCCGAGACCATGTCCCAAAGACACAAAAAGACAAAATAAAAAGAAAGACAACCCTCGAGGAAGAAAATCCCGGAGGGAAAATAAGGAAAACAAAAGAAAACAAGGGAAAGAGCAAAAGAAAAAAAAAAAGAGGGGGGGGGACCCAACATTTTGCCTACAAAATGTAGGGATGTGTATGCAGGGCATAACACTACCATCAGTGCATAAAATTTCCATATAATAGCACTAGGATCACCATCCACCTAGATCCCAAGCCCTTTGCATACTGCAATGTGTTGGAAACCTCCTTTCCACATTCCAATCACTGTCCCAGGATCGACATTGGCACTTCTATTGCCAGTTCATCTTGAACCCATTCAGACCCAGAAATAATCCTCTCTTTGACCCTATCCATGGTCAAGATCAACAACAAAGGTTGTGGAAAGTATAGTTTATTTGATGCCTTCACAGTTGGAGCACTGCCAGTTGATCCACAGACTCAAAGTCACAACCTAATCCAAGCAAGACAAAACCAAAAACAACCAAGCCGCTATAATTGGGTCCTACCACTTTTATCTCAAATGGTATTTTGAATAGCCAGGAAATGACACCAAACATCAACCAATGGCTCTATAAGGATCCACCACCCAAGAACACAATTCGCCTCAATTACTTCAAAGGTAAGTACCCTACAACTCACAAGCTGGTGACAAAAAAATGGAACTACCAAGGAGGTCGCCTCATTCATGAAGAGAAAGTAATGAAAGATCCTATTGTACCTACCCAACAAGAAAAGAACCTAGGCCTTGGCATGGACTCTGACATGAATGGGGGCACCAACAAAAACATCTATGCCTCTTATCCTTCCCTGGGAGAAATCCCTAACATCGAAGATATCCCAGAAGAGAAATTTGTGAGAGCCTATGGCGATGTCTTTGATAATGAAACCTTCCTGGGAAATTTTGTCCTACTCCAACTTTCCATTCATTTCATTGACCTTCCCCTCTAACATTCTGAACTCATAGACTGGGACTAACCAAGTGTCATACACATTGACAAGTTTTAAAGTGAGGACGCACTCCTCAAATTTATGGGAGCAATTAAATAGAGTAGTGAATGGGGGCAAAATTTAGCACATTTCTACAAGTTGGATCCAAAGGCATACTTTGGGGAAGAGAAGAACTTCAGCAACAAAAATGAAGAAAAATTGATCCCCTAGCGAAAACCCCTCTGGGGCGCTATCTGATCACAAAAAAGTAAAAACAAAGGGCGTATCCGCTAGGAAAAACCTCCCTGAGGTGTCAAAGGATAAAGATTCTCCTCTTCCTCTAATCCATTATTACAGGCCTGAACAGTCATCAGTTCTCATTGAAGAAACAAAACCTATCAACCTGGGAACCAAAGAGAATCCTGCCATCACATACATAGAAACATCTATGACTGAAAAAGAAGAATGTGATCTTGTCACCCTCTTGAAGGAATCCATAAATAAGTTTGCATGGTCTTACTCCCAGATGCTGGGATTAGACCCCAACTTGGTGGTTCACCATCTAGCAGTAGACCCAAATATCAAACCTGTCAAAAAAAATCTCAGAAAGATGCACCCTAAAGTTGCACTACTTGTCAAAGCAGAGCTAGAGAAGTTACTCCAAGCCAAGATCATCTGCACCATTGACTACTCTCACTAGATTTCTAATATGGTGCTAGTGTCTAAACCTAATAAATAAATTAGGATATGTACAGACTTTCGAGATCTCAACAAGGCATGTCCCAAGGATGATTTTCCACTACCAAACTTGAACATGATAGTAGATCTCACAGCAAGATATGAGATGCTGTCACTCATGGATGGCTTTTCCAGATATAATCAGATATGTATTGCAGAAGAAGATCAACACAAAATAGCATTCACAACACCTAGGGCACCTTCTCCTATAATATGATGCCATTTGGCTTGAAAAATGTTGGGGAAACCTATCAAGGGGCCATGACAATCATTTTCATGACATGATTCACAAGATCCTTGAAGACTATGTAGATGATATCTTTGAAAAAAAAAAAAAAGGGAAGATGTCCTAGATGTTTTGGAATGTTTCTTTGATAAAATTGGACACTATTTCCTAGTGCTGAACCCTAAGAAGTGTTTCTTCGAGGTCACATCAAGAAAACTTCTTGGATTCATTGTATCTAGACGAGGCATTGAAATAGATCCAAATAAGGTGCAAGCTATCATAGAAATGCCTCCACCAAAAACACTCTGACAGTTGTGTAGCCTCCAAGGAAAGCTACAATCTATGCATCATTTTATCTCTTAGTTAGCAGACAAGTGTCAACCATTTACTCATCTTTTGTGAAAAGATAATAGTTTCAAATGGGATCCTCAGTGTCAGAATAGTTTTGACAAGATCAAAGAATACTTGGCTAATCCACCCATCTTGGTACCACCTCTACTTGGTTGACCACTCATCCTATTTAATTCTGCTACTACAACAGACCTAGGGGCACTCCTTTCTCAGTTGGGCGATCAAGGTAAAGAAAGAGCTATTTATTACATCAGTCAAACCTTAGTGGGTTATGAGCTCAAGTATTCCCCTATGGAGAAAGTGTGTCTGGCAGTGGTCTTCACCACTCAAAAACTTTGCCACTACATGCTTAGTCATACAACCAAGCTCATTTCAAAATTGGGCCCTCTCAAGTACCTACTCCCCAAGACTACTCTCACAGGATGAATGGACAAATGGGTCATGTTGTTAAGCAATTTTGATATTCAATATGTAGACAGAAAACCATTAAAGGACAAGTCATTGCAGATCAGCTAGAAGAAGCCCCATTGGTGGATGCCTATCACCTAATCACTGAATTGTCTGCCACTTTGGCATACCCTCCACTATCTTCATAAATCATGAAACACCATTTGAAAATCAACACGTCAGTGATCTATGCGCTCACCTCCATATCCACCACCATTTCTCCAGTCCATATTTCCCTCAAGGTAACGACCAAGCTTAGGAAACTAATAAAACCCTTCTCAAAATCCTCAAGAAATTTGTCAATGATACTGGTCATGACTGGCATCTCCAGATCAACCTTTCTCTCTAGGCATATCACACTTCCTACCATACTCCTACAGGAAGTACTCTATATTCTCTAGTCTATGCTGCTAAAGTTGTCTTACCAATTGAGGTCAAACTACCATCCCTCCAAGTATCACTGAGAGGCCTAGCTGATGATAAAGATTACTGAGTAGCATGACTCATAGAGCTTGATCTACTAGATGAAAAGTACCAGGAAGCCTATGATCACCTAATTGTCTATCAAAATAGACTCAAGCAAAACTATAACAAGAAGGTCCACCCACGTCAGTTCTAGGTAGGGGACCTTGTGCTAAAGGAAAATTAGAAAGTGGGTACTGATCGAGAAAAGAAAGGTAAGTTTGAAGTCACCTGGCAAGGTCCCTATGTTGTCACTGCATGCTTCAGTTCTGGGCCATATCAACTCTCCACTCCTGAAGGAGAACCATTGAATGATCCTATCAACATCACTCATCTTAGGTGATTCTATGCCTGAAGGCTGGTTTTTCATTCCAGTTATGTGAGAAAATCCATAAAAGTATAAATAGTCCTGAAGAAAGCACAAAAAAAATGAAAATTAATCTTGAAAAAATCTCAAAAAGGCATAAAATGAAGCTGAAAAAATGGTTGTCTCGATGAAAACTTGGCAATCAGGCACCTTGGATGAGTATGGGTGATGAAAACCTGGCAACAGGAATCACACATAATGGACCATTCTATTATCTATCAAAATCTTGTTCCCCTCCATCTCCACCATCACATCCCCACAAACCTCAACATTTCCCATATTCCCTGGGTGTTCCAACATTATTGCACGCATCAAAAAACAAGATACAATCAAGTATTGGCAGTTACCTTTGTACATAATCACTTGTAATTAATCATTTGGTTTGGTCCTTGTATATTCATGTTTTATCCAGTCCACTCACCATCGCGCTAACACCACGAGCCACCGTCATGCTAACCTCCCTTGCCTAGTCCTCCATATTTCTCCTGGCTGATTCATCAGTTGAATGTGACACACACCAAAAACATGAGTCCCATTGCATCTATTGCATTAGCTCCATACCTACATTTTCGTATCCTCCCTGCATTTTCATTAGGATCATTTCATTTACATATATCACAGCATAAAAATATTAAGTACATCTATTGCATCACATGACAAGTACCATAATATATATCAAATGTATACATCTAGGTGCATCCATCTAAACATCTCATCCTATATATACATAATCATAAAATTTCACATCCTGCAAGCACCAATATCAGTACTCATATAGGCATATGCATCAAAGTGTCACATAAGTCAAAGTATGAGAATCATACATCATAAGTCATAGGAATCATCAAATAGATCATATATATATATATATATCAAATCATGAGTACATTATCTGTCAATAAATACATAGCCATGCACCTAGGTGTTGATATACACGTACATCTCAAAATACAAAATTGTGTGTCACAAAAATAATCTAAAGGAATCAGTTGGTGGTTCTGATCCCCCTCCTAATGGTGCCCATGGTGGCATCCCCACTAACCCCTGAGATGCAAAAGCCTAACCTGTGGTCTGTCATGGAGACCTCTCTAAGTACACCTATCTCTGGCCCTCAGGAACTAACTCATGGTACAGTGCCCGATAATGGCCTACCTCTCTACCTACCCTGGCTGCATCTCTGTGAGATGCAAAAGCCTCTGCCACCACTTGTCCTACCCCACTTGCACTGGCTTCCTATCTAGCAATGTCTTGCTCTATCTTGTACGCCTCAGCCTACCTCTATATTGCATCCCTCTCCAAGGTCAATGCTATGATCTACTCCGTGGCCTAATCCATCTGCTCGATAAGGGTACCCAATTGATCTGTCAGTGTCCCTATCTCGATCTGTAGCCCAGCTACATCCTAGGTCAGGTCCACCATAGAAAACTCTCCTGAGTCAATCCTACCCTGTAGCGTGTCAAGTGCACCTTCGACCCTATCTACCCATATTGTCTCTACTGCTAGTAAACCCTTTACCTGGGTCATCTCGATCTATAAGCTGGTCTTTGATACCTCTACCATCCCCAGTAGCCCCCGTAGTCTCACACACTTGGTATGTAAACTATCTCACTCTACGATGACAGTGTCACATGTATCCTGTGCCACAAATCCTACTAGTGGCCCTGTAGTCCCTATCATACCTATACCTATGCTAGCACCTAAGGTGCCTATACCTATCCCTAAAAAGGCACTTAAGGTGCCTGATCATGCCCATCCCCTTGTGGCCCCTATGGCCCCTGATCCTTTCCAGTCCCTGCCTGTGCCTCAATCCGTGGTTGTACATGTCTCCACTATGGTCTCCTCCTTTACCCTATTGTTGAGGTCTCAAGGGAATCTCCTACAACTATCCCATCATCAAACTACATGCCCCCTGTTAGCTACTCATGGGCCACTACCTGAACCAGGTCTATCAGCCATAAGGGTGTGTGTGCGGCCCACCATGCTAAATACTCTGTAGTCATACCTGTGTCAATGACATCTGGCCTAGCCACAAAATCTATCCTTTCCATATTCCTCTAGGCTACCCTCACTCTGAGAGCATCTGTGTATCTCCCCCACATGCCTAACTCCCTGGTGATATGAGGATGTAAATCATCCTCTGCCACCACCCCCTCTTGTAGTCTGAACTTTCTCATGACCCTGGACAACCTATATCTCTCTATCTGATGGATGGTCCTCCCTAGTAGAAAGCAATCTATCTATAGGTACAAGAGATATAAGAGGTCCTCAAAACCGTCCTTGACTCCCACCTCCCAATCCATCACTCCCCATGGCTCGTAGAGTCTATATGGAATCCAGTAGAAAACCTAAACCTCATCTAGTAGTCGATGCCAGTATCTTTTCTAGCCAACAAAAGTATATCTCAAGGGCAGTCTATATCTACATGCACACAGCTCTCCTAGCTACCATGCCTCCCATACTTGCATCAGACAGAACACTGCAATGTGCTCCCAGGACCATACTAATAACAAAGTCACTCCAGTCCCCATGTTGCGTACTCTATAGTATGCAGCCATATGCAAATCATGATATAACTATCCCAGGATGAGGTACCCCTAGCAGTAGTTCATCCCCTAATTGAGCATTATGGCTAGTACCCAAGACCATCCCATACTAAATCCATGTCCGGCCAGGTCTGCCAGCATCCGTCCACTGATCAATCTAGCCAATAATAGGGCTATCCATCTCAATCTCCTATCAACCGCTGGCTGCCAGGGCATCCAAGTCCTATATGTCAGGATCCTCCTCATAGGTCTCCTAATTTCAATCTCCATATAGTGGTCATTGTCCTCTAGTCTATACTAAGGCACTGACCCTCAGATCAGTATCCATAGAATCTGCCACACAGCCTCGAGAGTGATAGTGACCTCTTGAGTCAACAGATGGAATGTTGTGGTGTCGTTGTGCCACCGCTTGATCAGGGCAGTCATCATCCCATATTACACCCGTAGCCTAGGCCAATGGGGCACATAGTCCAATCCCATCACTGCTAACAATCCCCAATCCACATCGTCATCTGTGTTTTCTAACACCTGATGCATACCTCCTTTTGCAATATCAAAATCATATGTGCTCTCCATATTTTTCACAAAAATAGATCCCCAAGGCTCGTTAGATGCATTTAATCTCATCATTACATTTGCATTCTTAATCACATTCTTAGTTTCATTTTTAGAAGACTTCTATCCATTCCCTCCTTACCTTTCCTCCTTCCCATTGTGTCCTTTTTTGAAAAAATCCCACAACACTGACCTTGTTGTGTTCTTTTCTCGAGGGGGCACAACCCTATATCGTCGTTGCTTTGGCATGACTCCTAGAAACCCTCTTCCTTTGGGGTAACTTATTTTCTTGTCTTTGACACAACATCACTTGCGATGCCACATCAAAGAGGGGAAAATGTAGATGTCCAAAAATATTAATATTATTATTAATATTAAATTCCTTCTTATTCCTCTAACTATTTAATTCAATCAATCAAATAGTTTCATAGTTGGTCTTTATCAATGGTTTAAATACTATCCTAATGTATTTTATTTAAATACATTTGTCTCACAAAATCCCCTTTTTAATAAATTTATATTTATTAAAATTCCTCCATATCCCTAATTCTTCTAAACTATGATTTATTCAAATCTAAATTGAATTATAATCTAAACCCTAGCTAGAAACCTATTATTCCAATCTAGACACCTACCCTAAGCCTACCCTATTCCTACTCTACTCCCATCACCTCACTTCCTAAGCATATTTTCCTACCTAATTGTCCTTTGATCATACTTAAAGGGTGATTCCTAACCTTTTTAAGGCTAGGAATTCTCACCAACATGTGAGAATTCTCTCCAAAATGGGCACCCATTCCTCTTTAAGTCTATTTACTCCTTTGTGCCCCACTTGGAGTTCTTGAGCCACTCAATATTTATTGCTATATTTGACTTCAAATTAGCTATCCCCTCAAGCCTATGTGTCACTTATGTGGCTCTTATGTGGATGCCACATAGATGCCACATCATTCAACCCCTCCTCTTCTATCCCAAAAATCTATAAATAGAGGCCTTCTCCTCTTCAATTTTCATCTCTCATTTTGCATTGTTATTATGCTAACATAGCTCTAGATTTTCATAGTTGTTTTTATTCTCATAGTTATCTTTCTTAAATCATATAGATATCATATGTTAGGATAATGGATAATGAATCATAGCTTCAATCTTGCATATTTTGCATATCCTTTCCATAGCTAGTTTAGATCATCCTTTGAAGAATTTGAGACTAGTTCCTCATACTAGCTCTTGAATTGCTTCATTGTTTCGAATCTTGCATTGTATTGGGGATTTATCTCATTTTTTTTTTAGAGAGCACATGCACATTTAATCGAAAAGAACAAATCAAACAAGTAAAAATAGGGTGCAAATAGCTTGTTTTAGTTCTATCTGATATTATGATGTTATCTTGTTGGTTTCTTTGTTCATTTCATGAATCATATGTGCTAACCCACTAACTTGTCATGTTTGAGCTTGCTCCCAACAGATTGAAGATTTCCTCATACACAAGAATCATAGCAATTTGTCTTAGCAGTAGATGTTTCTTCAGGTGGAGAAAAATTTTCTTCTGTAGGGAAAAACCCTACATCTGTTGTTTCTCCTTCTCTAAAAGGATCAAAAGATGTCTCAGCTTGAATACGACCTATAGGCCTTGATTGTTCAACATCCTCAAAAGAAGGTGACCTTCTTTGAGGGATATGGGTTTCCATTCTCCCCTTAGAGGTACTTGGGGATTCATGTTTAGAACCACCTCTTTTTGACTATTATTCCCCCCCGAGTGTATGGATCTCTTCTCCAATATCCTTCTCAGGATTAACTTTGAAATATGATCTAGTATTCCTTTGTCAACTCATCTTTTAGAGTAGACAAATGTATCAAATATGCTTACTATACAAATTTCACTAGAATGCACAGAGATTTAGAGTCACCACCTCTCTTTGTAGAGGACAAATATATGAAATATAGCTGAGAATATAGTGCCAACTTAGACGTTACTTCAAAACAATAAGTCTAAACAAAGCCCTTATGTGAGGTTTTCACAGTAATTTCTCACCTTGGCCAAATATGTAATCACAAGAGCACTATCCTTTGTTGCATGTACTTATGCACATTCACCTTCTCCTTGAAATATATCTTCAAAAATATGAACATGGGTGCACCAAAGAACTCAGAACCACTATTCAATCCGCGTGAGATAATATCTGTATCATTTTTAGGATCATAACTTTTATGTAATGTACGACAATAGATAAGAAGATAAACTCTATCTCAAAATTACTAAAAAAAATAGGGTTATATATATTAGCACAAGGATTAACTCTCTATAAAAATAACTTTAGGATATTAAGATATCCCCAATAGAGTCACCAGTTTGTTAGCTCTTTTTCTTGTTGAATCAATATATAGTTATTCAAGCTTGACTCTTAGATTCCCAACTTCAGATTCACATAGGGAAAAGGCTAATTAACAAGGATACTATCCTTCTTCACTTTAGGTTCCATAGACCCAGGTGGGTGTACCTACTTCCAGATTTCTATTTATTAGTAACTCTATGGTGGAAAAACTGATTTACTCTTGCTTTAAACTACAATAGTTGAACACACATCCTGCATATGATTATTACCAACCTAATGCAAAGCCTCACAAGCCAGATCATGAACTTTACAAGAGTTACTATAAGTATAAGAAGGACATTCATCCCTCTTCTTTTTTAGTCTTATACCTAGGAAGGATAACCTATTTATTCTTGTGTGTATGAAAATACACCTTCATAAAATTAAGATTAAGAGCAACAATTCTATGGAAAGATAATATAAATTAATCTAAGAATTGAAGCTAAAATATATATCATCTCATGGTTCTCTATCCAAGCTTTGTTAAGAGAGCTCTCAGTCTTAATTTCTCTCAAGGACAATCCTAGAATGAGATATGAATGATAAACAAATGCTACAATCTATCTTAGAATGCTCAAAATGCTCCAAGATATGTTAGAAAACAACAAATGCTCCTAAACATGATATGCTAAAATGTTATGCAAATGTTGAAATACTCTCAAAAGCTCTCTGATGCTATCAAATGCTCTCAATATACCTATAGTAAGGATTCTTTTTCTCTTGAAATTCTTGGATCCCAAACACAAAGGAAATGACTTGTATTTATAGCATTTTCCCAAGGGTAGGAGGTAGAGTGAGTTGATCATGATCAAAGTTTGGTTAAGTCAAAAGCTTTGAGGTGTTCTCAAATGGAGGGAAAATTGGTTGGTTGTCTCAAAGATATTAGGAATTAAATAACTCAATATTTTAATTAAATTAGCCATGGAAGGGTGATTGGGTTGGATTTGATCTTTTTGATTTGAACTATACAATTGAAAAATCAATTGCATAATTTGATTAATCCTTTTAGGCTTGAATTTAATTATTTGATTTCATGATTATTTGATCTTTTAATTTGATTTGATTTTTTTCCATTTGATTTGATCCATTTGTTTTGATAAATGTCCATTTGATTTGATCCATTTGTTTTGCATTGAGATGAGATTTTAAGGCATTTAGCTGAGATTTACAATTTGGAATGCTTAAGATACACCTGGTCAATTTTTGGTGTCTACAAATGCCCCACTTTGAATTGATGTACGAAGCGCATTGATTCAAAGAAATCTTAATCGTCTTGATCATTGATTCAATGTTGATGAGCTGATTGACTGATATGAAAACCTGATATGAAACCTTGATGTGAAATCCTGATATGAAACCCCGATATGAAACCCTGATATGGAACCCTAAAATGAAATCATGATATGATGCTCTGATATGAAACCCTGATATGAAACCCTGATATGGAACCCTGATATGGAATCCTGATATGATGCTCTAGTATGAAACCCTGATATGATGCTCTGATAAACTTTGAAATTTTAATGCCCTAGATTTGATACAAGATATGTTGTAGAATCCCGGTTTGATGATATGATGATGCCCCCTCAGAAATGAAATCATATTGATCGTAAGTAAAAGTTGTTGATGAACAAAGCTGATAGAAGAGATCCAAGATGATTACATTTTCGATATGAACGATGTTTGGAAAGATGTCTAACAAATTTCCCTAGTGTGCAGAATATGCAGATTAGGTTTGACTAGGTCAAAAATCTCATAAAATAGGTTAAAATAGCTTAAATAGGTTGAAAAACACAAATTTCCTATTCATTTTCACTTTTTACTATTGAGATTTTTTTTCTTTGAGCCTCTGACGATTCACAGTGATGGTGGTCCCCATTCGAGAGAACAGGTTCGAGCGAGCACATAGATATCAGAGACCTCCTAACTATGGGCCTCCGGTGAGTGGTTCAAACTCCCTTAGTGCATTTATTGCTTTTGAAATAGCATTTAATACATCTTTTTATTTCTTTCTAGGAAAATTTTAGCAAAATGCCATGTAGGATACGTAAAATGTCGTGTAGGGCAGAGAAAATCCATGTCTGTGCTGTGAAAAGCCACGTAGGAGCTAGGGTAAACTTGTCACCCAAATAGTATTGAGCCGCCTGGAAAAACCCTAGTTTTTAAAGGTCGCGTATGAGTTTTGAAAAGCTACGTAGGCCAGTAAAAGACCGCCTAATTGGTTAAGCACCACCTCCAATTTGTAAAGAGCCACTTTTAAGGTTTTAAAAGCCGCAGGGCTTAAAAATCCGCGTACACTAAGTTAAGTGCCGCCTACCATAAAATTGGAAATTTGATATAGGAAATAGATGAACTTAATGCGATTGATCATCCAGATGACCCAATTAGAATCCAGGCTAGAAAATGTTCATCTAGAATGTCACATAGTGTTTAGGATATTAGAAAAGTCATATTGATGAATGTTTGATAGGTCAATCAGATATGATTAAAAATTATTATGAATTGTCCTTATGTCTCATGATATAGAGGTTAGGAGCAATAAGTTGATACACTCAAGTTAGAGAAAAGATAGATTTAAAGTTAGAGCAATAAGCTTCACCAAGAGAAAAACTAACATGATGCACTTTGTTTCAAAATGTAGGAACACTATCGCAAGTTGCGGGTACGGGGTGTAGCATTATGGATTTTTGATTTAGTAGATGAGCTTACACCTACTGAGTGGTGTACAATTGAGACATGTGGACTAAGTTTCCTTTTAGATCTCCCTCAGTTTCAGTTGAACTGAGGTTTGTTGACAGTTATGGCAGAGCGATGGCACTCTGACCATAATACATTTCATTTACCTCTGGGCAAGATGACCATTACGCCAGAGGATGTGTATAGATTATTGAGGATCCTGACTCATGGAGAGCGGGTGTATTATGATTTAGTGTATGATAGTAGTGTATGCAGACGGGTGTTTGGAGATAACACCATTGATGACAATTGCATTACTTGGGCACAGTTTTCCTCATTTCCCACTTTACCAGCATTATTAGGAGTTCTGATTGGGGGATTATTTTTGCCAGATAGGAGAGGTTGTGGTTTTGTGGTCGGATGGGGCCAGATTTTAGAGGACCTGATTGCACATCCATAGAGATTAGATTGGGGATCTTGTGTATTGGCGCAGTTATATCATGATCTTCATGAATTGTTTATAAGTGAAGTGCAGCTATTTCTATAGGTGCGGTATTATTACAGTTATGGACTTGGGAGCATCTGCCTATTACGAGGCTAGTTTTAGCTTGAGTATGGGTCTGTGGTTATCCATATGCTTTTCTATATGATGACATGGTTGTCCAGCATCATCTGGGCAAGGTCAATTTTTGGAGATGAACCATCGATGATATTGATCAGGTAGTATGGAGGCCATATCTGCAGTGTGAGAGGTGGCGAAAGGATGATAATGAGTTACCATATATTTTTTCCCCTCGATGGATGATAGGCTGATCACCATTAGTGATTGAGAGATTTTTCTATGGGAGAGTACTCCGTCAGTTTGGCCACATGCAGGATATGCCACAAGGTATGGCACTTTATGCCAAGGTACAGGCTAAGAGATCAATGTAGGGAGCACAATTTAACTACCAGTCAGCTTGTTTGCAGATTGATCAACTCGAGCATGGTGTTTGGGATATGATGCAATAGGTTGCAGATGCAGGGATGTTGGCTGAGTATCGTGAGTGGTTTTTGTGACATTGGTTCATTCGATTCACTGATCTAGCAGAGCCCATTCGTGATGTTGACGAGCTCTTGAATGATGATGGAGATGATGGTGATGATGGGAATGATGGTGACAAACCATGTAGGTGCAAAGTTTAGAGGGTACCTAGGGCACCTCAGGTACAAAGAGCAGCTGGACCTCGAATGAGAGGTGGACATGTGAGAGGTCAAGGCAAAAGATTTAGGCAGCCTAGGTAGAGACGAGCATGAGCACAGGTAGCTCAGGATCAAGTTCCTTTAAGAGTTGATGTAGATTGGGCCAGACACAAACATAGACATGTCCAGGTGGCCAGACAGGTTCCACTTCAGGGACAGAGACCACAGGTGGATCCACAAGTCGGTATGGCCCAGGTGATACCTCAAGTACCTTTAGCACCTTAGGCACCATAGGATCCTCTATCATCATAGGAACCTTCAGTTCCTCCCGTTATAGATGATATAGTGCAGGATGTGAGGAGTTTATAGGTAAGGATGACTGCAGTGACAGCTAGATTGGATCATGTTATGACTATGCTGCAGCAATTTCTGGCTACTCTGGCTCAGTTACCTACTAGTACGAGCACGAGTCAGGCACCTCCTAGTGTACAAGATAGAGCAACTAACAGGGATTCTGATGGTGCAGGGGGTTTAGGCACAAGTTTAGCTGGAGATAGATTAGGTGCCCCTGCTGGGTCATGAGACAGATTTGGACCCATGATATCTGGATATAGCATTGATGATGTATCATATATATTTTTTGATCAGGACTTTGATGTATGGACCATTGTATTGATGTACCTTTGATGTACTGACTTATGTTATAGACATCGATGATGGAAATTTATCTATGATGATCTTTGATTCCTCCTTTGATGATGTTATGAGACTTCCTTTTATGCATATCTACATGTTTCTATGATGCATTTATTTCTATTGTGCTATGGATGCAAATGTCTTAGAGTAGGACATAGATAAATGGATGCAAATGATGTTAATGCAATTTATTTCTATATTCTTTTATGATTTGACCATGTATGGATTATGCAATGCAATGAATGCAATACTTAGTGCTAAGGTAAATGAAATGCAGCTTTCTTTTTGGTTTTGGATGTATGCAATTTTAACTTATGATATGCAATTCTAAATGATGATATGGAAAATGAATAATGAATAATGTTTCTTTTTCTTTTTTTTCTCTTGACATGAATATATAATTAATAATGACTAATGATGATGGATGCAAAGGAAAATCTCATTTTGAATGACTTGAAACCAGTAAATTTGATGAAGTGTTGTCAACTTTTATCCCCCCTTTGAACTTGGAAAATTGCTAGAAAGATAGGCCATTTGAGAACTAAGCTTTGGAGAATGCATTTAAGCTAAAATGCAACATGCAACTAATCTAACATGAAGATGCAACTAATCTAACATGTAAAATGAAACTAATCTAACATGCAAAATGCAATTAATCTAACATGAAGATGCAACTAATTGTCCTTGAGGTTTGCGAAAGAAATACAAACTGAGATATATTTTCATCATAGAGTGTTGTGGAACTAGGAGTCGATACAATCCTTACTAGTGCCACTGCAACCATAAAAATATGAATATGACTTTCCCTCATGTGGTAACTCCTTCTACAAAACCAAGTACAACCCTCACTAGTTGAATGACCAACTATGGGAGTATGAATACTGGTTTAATCGGATTCAATGTTGCAAGTGGATTTTGGTATTAAGATATGGAAAATATAAATAACCAAGCTATCATTTTGCTTAAACAAATAGAGGTTAACCCTTCATCCCATTTTAATTTCCTCTATGGTTCTTTGATGACCATGTCCTTAGATGAATTCACATAAGTTAAAGAATCTTCTTCAAAATAGTCACTCAGAAGATCAAGAAAACATCATGTCTTTTATCATTTCCAATCTAGCCAAAACATCATTGATTAGCTAAAAAGAACATGACTCGAAAAATTCAATGAAAAACTCATCAAAAATTCCAAGTGTTTGTGAAATGTATCAAGATTTTCAAATAAGAATTCCAGACAATCTGATCATTTAGGGTGTGTCAATTTTTAATCCTGATAAAATAAGGGAATGAAACTCAAGGAGCATATTATGTGATCAAACTGTTTAAGGTTGAACAATGATATTCATCAAAGGCTCCAAAATGTCTCTCCTAGATTTGAAAATCTACTTCTGATGTGTGACCAAAATGTTGCACTATTGAATCCAGTTAGTACCAAAATCTATGATGTGTGCCCCCAAGTGATAAATGTGATCAATGTGAAACTTAGGGCAACTGAACCTAGAATGTGACAAAATGCGGCTCTAAGACTTTATTAGGGCAATGCACAAATGATGGATGCAATGAGGATATGAACAAGTGAGATGAGGAACCGCAATATGTACAAATGCAACTAAGAAACACCTAAGGGACAAAAGGTGCCTATTTCCAGGTTTTCACCTCTTGGGATTATTGCTCTTTTTCTCTCTTCCCTTTTTTTTTTTGCTACCAAGGTGCCTATTGCTAGGTTTTCACCAAGGCATTTTTTCTCTTTTTCCAATGTTTTTGGCTTTTTGAATTTTTTGATTTTTTTGTAGTTTTGATCTTTTCTCCTATTTTTGAATTTTTCCATGTACAAGGGTGATGCTTGACTCATCTAATACTCTCAAATTATACTCTTTATTATGATACTCTTTCCTTTGAATCAGGTGTGGAACCTCTTAAGATGAATGCTATTAATAGGTTCTAGCAATTCATCACCATCACAATCAGCCAATTTGTAGGTCCCCGTTCCAAATGAAGAAATAATGACAAAAAGACCAAGCCAATTTGCTTCCCACTTTCCCTTCTTTTCTCTATAGCCTGATTTTTTGGATTTTCTCTCACTACTAGATCCCCTATTTGAAAGTTTCTTGGCTTGATATGCTTGTTATAGTTCCTAGAAATTTGATTCTGATACACTTTCAAATGATCATAGGCCTGAGTCTGATGTTCCTCCAACAATTCTAATTGTTGAAGATGGGCAAATCTATAATCCTCATCTGTTATTAATCCATGCAATGAGACTCTAAGGGATGGTATTTCAACTTCTAAAGGGAGAATAGCTTTGGCCCCATTAACCAAAGAAAAAGGTGTAGCTCCTGTCGGGGTTCAAATACTAGTCCTATAGGCCCATAATGTTGGATTGATTTGAAGGTTCCAATCTCTTCCCGATTTTCCAACAAATCTCTTGAGGATTTTAAGGATTTTGTTGTTGGTGGCTTCTACTTGTCCATTACCTTGGGGATAGTAAATGGAGAAAGAGTGATGTGTAATGTGGAATGTGTCACAAATTTCATCAATATCTTTGTTCTTAAATTATTTTCCATTATCTGTGATGATGGCATGAGGAATGCCATATCTGCAAATGATATGATTTAGGATAAATATGGAAATTTGTTTTTCTGTTGTAGTTGATAAAGGGACAGCTTCAACCCATTTAGTAAAGTATTTTGTAGCTATGATTATATACTTGTGTCCGTTTGAAGAAGGTGGATAAATCATGCCAACCAAGTCAAAACCCCATTGATAGAATGACCATGGTGTGACAAAAGGGTGTAATTCTTGTGCTAGTGCATGAATCAAGTTTCCATGGTATTGACATTTCTTACAAACTTTAACATATTGACAAGCATCTCTTTCTAAGGTTTTCCAAAAATATCCCATACGTAAGATTTTCTTAGCTAGGTTTAAACCATTTGAATGTGACCCACAAATCCCCTCATGGACATCTTTTAAAGCTAATTTTGATTCATCTTCCTCTAGACATCTAAGGTACATTCTGTTGAGACCTTTACGATACAATGTGTCAGAAAGGATAGTATAACAGATGACTTGTCTTATGAAATTTTGCTTTTGAGCATGGGTTCAGTCTATAGGTAGGGTTTGATTTTTGAGGTAGGCATAGATTGGTCCATACCATGCAGAGTCATGTCCATGTAAAAGGGCAATAATTTGGGTATTAGGTAGGTCAAATGTTGGTTTCACCAATTCTTCCACCAAGAACTCATACTTTTCATTTTGATCGGGTAACTGAAGTAAAGATGCCAAAGTAGCCATTGCATCTACTACTCTATTCTTGTCTCTTGGAATTTGTGCAAATGTAATCAAAGAAAAGTACTTCTTCCAGTTATCCACCAATTTCTTGTAAGGCAGCAATTTTTCATCCTTAGTATTATGTTCATCATTAACTTGATTAATGACTAATTTAGAGTCCCCATAGACTTGTAATTCTATGACATTCCATTCAAAGGCTGTCTTGATTCCTATGACCAAATATTCATACTCTGCTATGTAATTGGTGCAAGGGAACAATAACTTGTAAGATTTTGGGATTGTGTAACCTTATGGTGTAATCAAAAGAATGCCTGCTCCATTGCCATTTTGGGTATATGATCCATCAAAGTATAGAGTCCATGTCTTAGCTTTAACATTCACAATTTTAGAATCTAGGAATTCCACTTGTATAGGATGTGTAGATTCTTGAGGATATTCATCCAATTGATCAGCTATAACTTGACCTTTGATTGCTTTCCTATCAGCATATTCAATGTCAAATTCACTAAGTACCATGACCCACATCACAATCCTTCCTATTAAAGTTGTTTTGCTAAGTAAGTATTTCAAGGGATCAATTTTAGCTATGAGTTTCACCTTATGCAACAACATATAGTGTCTTAACTTTTGAGAGGCAAATACCACTGCTAGGCAAGCCCTTTCCA
>MU228484.1:683420-696418 GCA_018584345.1 Thuja plicata
ACCACTCCATTGCCATACCTCCCAAACTTCTAGGGAATAACCTCATAAGGTAAGTTGTGTCATGCATGAACTCTAGACTTAGGGTACAAAATTCCCTTAAGTGATCTTGAGGATCAGATGTTCCTTCGTATTTATCATATTTCAGATAAATAGCATTTGTTGGGAATGGTATCATGATTAAAGACTTGTCGAATGGAAATGGACACAAGGCTTCAATAGAAAAAGGTTTAGGAGCCCAACTTTGTTTTAATGTGTCCAATTGTATCTGAAAAAGCTAGAATTGTTTGTTCATGACATCAATGGGGTTAGCCTCTACTTCTTCTTTTTTGAGTTTGGTGACATCATAATCATGTGGAAGTTTGAGACCCATTTGTGCTAGGTCTAGGAAGTACTTCTCTTTGTCTTTTTCCAACACTTTTTCCATGAGTTTCATAAAGAAAGGGCTTTGAATAGCCTCATTAACCTTTTCATCTGTTAACTCCTCATCATTAGGGTCTATATTACCCCTGTTGTTGGTATTGTTCATCCCTTGATTGTTAGGATCCATGTTTGTCCCTCTATTGGTATTGTTGTTGGATCCTTTGCTGTTAGGATCAACACTTCCTGGTTTGTTCATATCCTTTTTCATGTGATTAATTTGATCGAGATCTATATGACCAAATAGAAAAGACATCCTTTTTTATGTTTCTTTGATGGGTTCGTGTAAGGGTGTTGTAGAAAAAGGATCACCCAAGAAGGGACACTCTTGTCTCAAATAAGATCCATCTAGTTGTAGGGTAGTCTTGATGTAATTGGATCGAGTAAAAACTAGCATTAACATATGTCAAATGAAGATCTTAGGTTTCAAACTCTCTTAAATGACCAATCCATGTATAAATTTGCAAAATGTCCAATAATGATGAATTTTGATCAAGTTAGGTATCCACAGTGGTAGAACGTCCAAAAGGGTATCCAAAAATTAAACATTTTTGTTTTCAATCCTTCTGCAGATACCCACTTTTTTCCCTTTTAAAATTCTAGGTGACTTTCACCTATGTGTAGGTGGCCTTTAAATGTTAACACGCAGTTACTGGAAAACTTGTACGCGACGCTCTGCAGTTGGTAGGCGGCGTTTGTCTTTTGACAGGAAATTTTTGAAATACTTGTACGCGGATTTTTCCAGTGAATAGGCAGTTGTTTAATGCTATTAAGTGGTGTTTTAAGATTGACAAGCAACCCAATTTTGTTTTTAAGCGGCTCTGAAATGATGATATGCGGTGCTTTGCTAATCAAAGTTGATTTTAACAATTTTATTGGTATTTTTCGGGTTTAAAAGTTTAAAGTCTTTGATCAGATTTATCAAAAAATATTCTTGCATGAAAATGAAGTACAAACTCAGCACACACATAAAATTTTCACCATATCCCTAAAAACCACACTAAAAGTGTATGTTCTCAAATGTTTTAACAGGTTTGCACAAGAAAGTCTTCCAAGCAATCTACCTTAGCGTCAACAAATTTGGCTTTTAATCATCACTCTACAAAGGTAGGTCTACCAATTTATCAGGTCTCAAACTATTCTGGTCTAAACCTTGACAAGATCCTTTACACCTTTGAGGGCTTCCCACACGCACAAAAGTATGATTTTGCGCAATCCCAAAGGACTACTAGAGGAAGTGAGGATGGCTTGCACAAGTTTTAGTAACTTTTCGATTAAGGTAAAGTGCATTATTTATAGTGGGTCAGACGATATTGCGGTAAAAGAAAATATCTCTCACTTTGGGTCGTTCCCTCTCACCATCCTCGTAAGGCAATTCTCAGGAGGCAGGCACTTTAAAGCTCTATTTAGCTAGCATGTTCATGAAAAGCAAGAATTGAATTCAGTCCAACAAGTTTGGGAATCTAATTCACTCAAAGAGTGAAGAGCATATCCCTATTGTTTTTCTTTGTTCCAAACACCTCAAACAAATTTGTTCATTTTCAACCCCTTGACAAGGAGGTTCTTAAAAAAAAGACATGTCTGGTTCAATTAATCCTTCCTTTCTTTTTACCACCCAAACTTGACACTTTTGGCTTTTTGATCAACTTTGAAAAGTTGAGAGCATATACCTAATGTCTTGTTTGAATAGAAAATAGTAAGGTGTCCTTATTTATACTAGATTGAAATGAATTACCACAATTTAAGTAATGCAAGCTTGATTAGATAAGTACTTGATTTCGAAGCTAGCAAGGCTAGGTGCATTTTTGAGTGTTTTGGCTTGTTTTTACTCACCTAGTGGCGATCATTCCCACTCCGTCTCCTCCAATAAGTTAGTCAGCACAAAGCAAGGCAAAGTGAAGGAAACTTGGAAAAACTCAAATGACAAAAATACCTCCTAAAATCTCTTTTAAATGAAATATTTATCAATTAAAGATTTAAAGAAGTAAGCATAAAAATCAATTAGAGAGTAGGAAATTTTCGTTTGTAAGCAAAAAACACCTTAATATAGTGATCACACAAGTATTCTTCCTCGAATAAACTCTCTAACAAATTTGTTGTATGTATTTCCTTATAGTTCTTGGTTTTGATTCTTACCTCTTTTCTAGGCTTTGAGATCTGCTTCTCTGGTTTCTGCACCTTTGGGTGATTTTTCATCTGTAGGACAGGAAAACATAGAGAGTTACAACAGTGACCAAATTAATCAAAAGCTTATTTAAAGAAAAAGTAATTATGCGGCATTTAGCAGCTAAAGGGCAGCTGTCAAATATTCCTAAGCATAAATTAAAACTTTATACGTGGATTTTAAATCTTAACATGCGGCTCTTAACATATCACAGGCGGTTAATTAAAATGAACAGGCGATACATAAAGTGTAAAAGGCGGCCAAAGATTGCTTGTAGGCGGCTGTTGAAAAATCACAGGTGGTGCACTTTATCTAGCAGGTGGCATGATTTATCTGGCAGGTGGCCCAATTTATCTAAAACATGGCAGTAGAATGAAAGATGGAGATGAATTAGGCTCCGTAGGCGGCATTTTTGTGTTCATAAGTGGCTCTTAGCATCGTATACGTGGCTCTTCCCTTGTTTTCTACAAAAATAATAGCAAGAATAAAGAAAACACACCAAATCTTATGATAAAAATGTTAGTAAATAGGCTTAGAGCCCCACGGTGGGCGCCATTATGTGTGTATGAAAATACACCTTCATGAAATTAAGATTAAGAGAAACAATTCTATGGAAAGATAATACAAATTAATCTAAGAATTGAAGCTAAACTCTATATCATCTCATGGTTCTCTATCCAAGCTTTGTTAAGAGAGCTCTCAAGCTTAATCTCTCTCAAGGACAATCCTAGAACAAGATATGAATGATAAAAAAATGCCAGAATCTAGCTTAGAATGCTCAAAATGCTCCAAGATATGTTAGAAAACAACAAATGCCCCTAAACATGATATGCTAAAATGCTATGCAAATGTTGAAATACTCTCAAAAGCTCTCCAATGCTATCAAATGCTCCCAATATGCCTATAGTAAGGATTCTTTTTCTCTTGAAATTCTTGGATCCCAAACACAAAGGAAATGACTTGTATTTATAGCATCTTCCCAAGGGTAGGGGGTAGAGTGAGTTTATCATGATCAAAGTTTGGTTAAGTCAAAAGCTTTGAGGTGCTCTCAAATGGAGGGAAAATTGGTTGGTTGTCTCAAAGATATTAGGAATTAAATAACTCAATCTTTTAATTAAATTAGCCATGGAAGGGTGATTGGGTTGGATTTGATATTTTTGATTTGAACTATACAATTGAAAAATCAATTGCATAATTTGATTAATCCCTTTAAGCTTGAATTTAATTATTTGATTTCATAATTATTTAATCTTTTAATTTGATTTGATTTTTTCCATTTGATTTGATCCATTTGTTTTGATAAATGTCCATTTGATTTGATCCATTTGTTTTGCATTGAGATAAGATTTTAAGGCATTTAGCTGAGATTTACAATTTGGAATGCTTAAGATACACCTAGTCAATTTTCGGTGTCTACAATTCTCTCTTCAAGGAATCAACATAATAGACTATACTTCTCAATTTAATCAAATAATCATGTATGCTTTCAATACACAAGAAAGTAAAGATTAATTGATTTTAAAATTGATGATGAGAACCACCTGTCAGAACTTAGACCAGTGCCTAATCCCGGGCAAAGAGTGAGATGAAATGCAAATCAACATAAAAATAACTAATAAGAACACAATCAAAACCCAAGACATAATTCCTTACAAAATATCCTTTCATTGTCATATCCATGTATCATATTTTTGTACTAGCCCTAACCCTCTGGAATTACTCAAAAGATTAACTCTGCCCTTGAAAGAAACTTATAAGCAATCACACAGTTACCTTATAACTAGTATGTCTAAGATGCTTTACAAACTAAACATACAAGAGCTTGAAATAAGTACAAAAAGACACCATAGATCTGAAAGTGGAGATTCCACTATGTTTTATTAATATCTTTCTGATTCAATACATTCATATCAAATCAAAGCTTAAAGGACTAGACAAATATTAAGTCTGCCTTGCAATTGTAAATTCACCATCCCTAACAATAAATTACAAATTGCTATATATACCTAGCATTAGCCATCTTGGAATCCTCAAAATTCAAGGATGCAACAAGCTTCGGATGGCTAAGATAACCCTAAGGACATTAAAAGACAAAATTTACAGTTAGTATTTTTGATGGTGGAAAGACAAAATTAGTTAGCAACTGAGTTTGATCTTCAATATTCAACATCTCGCACCTTTGTCTGTTGATATTCTAAATAACTTCATATAGTTGCAACAAGACCTAGTGACTTCCATTCCAGGATAACTTGCACTAGTCTTTGAGATAGTTATCCTCCCTATGCTCAGAGATCAGGTGCCAGCTATCTTTTTCACTCTTCATCCATTATGTCTAGATCAACAGCTGGAACCTTTTTCTTTTTAGGTTTTGTGAGAATGTATCATGCTGTTACCTCCGCCTATGTAGGCCAACTAAAAATTTGGGTGCTCTAAATTTTTTTCTTTTGTCACTCCCATCTATCATTTGATATAATCTTGACATCTGTTACAAAATTGTTAAAGTCTGTTTCAGCTTTGAAAGCTTCATCCAAGATTTTTTTGAATCTTTGCATGTCTAAGGTATCATCATCTTTCTATTTTGGCTTGATCCAGGCAACAGGGAGATGAATTATTTAGAATAATTTGGCTTCCTTTTCATGTCATCATCAACATCACCACTTCTTCCACTGGTAGAGGTTACACTTAATGCCTGACTCATCTTGTTCTTCTCCAATTTATCTCACCGATATTGAGACAAATCTACTTCCAAATCACACACTTCCAACTTTTTATCACCCAATCTATTCTGGAGCACTGATAACCACATGAATTATTCAAATTCCAGACTGAAAATCGGCCTCTTTTACTCTGTGAATCTGAAAAACTCTATTTTCTAGATACATTGATAACTTGGCTAATTCTCATTCTGAATCATCAATGCATAATTCTCATAATTGAGATTCAATCACTTCTGGCTTCAATTTCTCATGCTATGAAATCAATTTCTCTTCTAACCGTAGCCTCTAAAAGTGACAGGAAATCTAATTTGCATGAGTGCTTTCTGATAAAAAACTATATTATATTCAAAGAAAGATCTAATTATGATATGATTGGATATCTCTCATATAGCTTAGCTACCCTTTAATACACTTGTCATAAATTTATTAATTTCTATTGGTTGGCAACTGTACATCCTAGCACCGAAGAAAAGTCTTCACTTTAACTCTGGGTTTTCTCCTAGCAACCTCATGATTGTGTAATCTCCTTGTCGATGAATGTTTTCTTTAACTGTGGTTTCATACCGAGACTCACCGACTACCACACGATCAACCTCATGATCAATGGTTATCTCCTTGTCGCTAGATGAAATCACTTAACTCATATCCTTCTTGAGACACTGGGAATAAAGCCTTTCCAAACTCTTCTTTGACCTTGGTTTACTTCTAGAGACTTGGCGACTGTATAATCTCTTTGTCGCCAAACAAATCTTCTAACTCAAAGTTTATTTGGAGACCATGTGACAAAAGCTTTATCTCTTTATCGCTTCATAATTTTACCTTTATTGTTTTCATATGGCGACAACCTGACTACTGTTGATATTCCTTTATCTGCATCTGATAGTTGTCGTTGAGTCTCCAGATCAATAGGACAAGCTCTAATTTATCATGATAAAATGCGATGGGCATCTGATCAAAACTTTATCAGAAGAAAATCAATGGTTCCCGTGAAGTCTCTTGATCCTTGGATGACATCACTTATCATTTTGACACTCAGCGACAAGGATCCATTCTTGGGTCCACCAAATGCCATGTGTCACTCAAATATTTGTCCACCTATTATTAGTACTTGGCCATGAATCTATATGTGTCATGACTCATCTTCCATGTCAAACCCTTAGCTTGACCCTGACCAGTCTTTAACCTTGGGTAATCAATTTCCTTTGTTGTGTCGCAGTCACTGAATGAATTTACGTTTGTCATGATTATCTGGAGATAACCTGACTATCATTGATATTTCTCTCATTTGCATCTGAACTTCAGCGCCAAGTCTCTAGATCTTCAAAGAAAACCCTAATTCTTTACGAGACTTTGTGACCGCTATCTCCAAGTCACAAGGTGTACTTCTCATTTTAAACTTTTATTAGAGACCACATGACTGATGAACACGTGTCTCAACTATCATTTTATCTCCTGATCGCCGGATCACTTTTGAATTTTCAAACCTTTATAGTGACCTTGTGACTGTCATTAGATCTCTTTCCATCTGATGATTGTCATTGAGTCTCGTGATTCTCAAATTAACCCTTGATTGCTTTCACGAATAGGTGACAACACTAACACTAAAACTGACATTTAACTCAGGTTCATTCAGAGACTTGGTGACTGTTATATCTCTTTGTCGCCGGATGATTTTCAAACTGCAGAGTTAATCACGAGACAACCCAACCACCGTAGGATCTAACTTGAGATGGATGGTTTGCATTAAGTCTCCATATCCTTTGAGGTATATTATTTTTATCAGGAGATAACGTGAAAAAGGCCTTTCATTAAGTCTCTAGATAGAATGGAATATTATTTTTACTTCACGAGACTAAGTGACTAATCATAAAGCACATGAATTATTCTTACAACTTAAGTTATGATAAAGTAACTTCAAAAGAGAAATGTGACTGAGAGTTTATGTCTTTTTGCCATTTTCAAACAAAGGTAACCCTACAACTTAGGGTTTTTGACATTTTTCACTAGGTTTATGGCTAAAAACATCATTTGCAAAGATATTCAAACAATTGCAGACATGACTTTCAATTCTTTAGCACAGAAATGACTAGGAATTTCAAATTTTATGGGGCAGACTTCAAAACTAGAAAAACAACCAACACATGATGAGGAGCAAGGAGAGTCGGTCGCAAAACTGATTTGGTGAAACATATGATTGCAGTTGCATGAGTCAAAACATCACTAAAATCAAAAAAATGAGCGATGTGGAAGGAAGGAAAGGTTTATTGCAATATTTTGGATGATTTTTGTTTTTTTGAATTTTTGCGATTTTTTATATTTTTTTGGATTTTTGTGTGTACAATGGGATTAATAATACAATAATATACAGGTAGGACAATAAAATGAAGTGGAAATATTTTCAAAGAAAATGGGGGCTATAAGAGGGGCTGGAGGGCTAAAGAAGGTCATTTTTGAATAGTGATTGGAGGAGAAAAGAGCTCTAAGAGAAAAATATGGCAGACAAGAGGCTGAAGGGGCAGTATTGTGGTGGAGGAGGTGGCAACACCTGATATGGTTATTGTGATTGCTAGAAGTATGCATGTGTTTGTTGAGGCATTGGATAAGTGGGTTGAGCCTGTTGTGCACCTACATAGGGTGGTGGTGTTGTGCTACTAAAGGATGGAGGATAGGTGTTCTACGGTGGAATGCCTCTAGTGACTGCAGTGGTGTTAATGGGAACACTAGATTGTTGTGGTGGTGGAATAGTTTGTGATGCAGTGGAAGATGGCATGACTAAGTAGTTGGAAAAATTATTTTTTTGTTGCTGCGTTGGTTGAATGACAGTGTACGTGTTAGTGAAAGGATTAGAAAATTGTTGTAGTGGTTATGTCGTGAAGGGATTTTCCCCCTACGTTTGTGGTTGTGATTGCTGGGTAGTTCATATGACTGGTTGTACAGCTATGAAGGGATTGATTTGTTACTATTGTGCTTGAGATGTGAATGGGTTGGCATTTTACTATTGCGGTTTTTGTTGTTGTTGTTGGGCTTGCTGCTGGATAGGTTGTTCCTACTTGATAGGTTGTTTCTGCTAAATAGGTTGTTGTTTTTGGATTGGTTGTTGCTACCAAATAGGTTGTTGTTGCTGGATTGGTTGTTACATTTCTAGTGGAGTGGGGAAGGTGGGCCCTTGCAAAAATAATGGTTTGTTGTAATCATTTTTGAGCGGCATGCTTGTGGTGAATTGTGTTTGTTGTTGTGGATATGTGGTGGAAGAAAAAGGTTGAACAAGCATGATATTTGGGTGCTTTGATGTTGCAAACTGGGTGGTGCATTTTGAATGGGCAGAGTGGTGATGGGTGGAATGGTGGTAGAAATTATGCTACAAATGTTGGGAATGCTTGTGAAAGTGGAGCGACTATGGGTTGAGAACATGCAGTGCTTATGTAGTGATAGGAGGTATTGCTTGTGTTGTTGATGTTGGATTAGGAGGTAGGGCTCAAATGACTGTGGAGGAGGTAGATGGAGGTGTCCTATGCATGATGGAGGGTGGGATGGAAGGTTGGACTACTTGTGAGATAAGAGTTTCCACCTGTAGAGCTTTCTGAACTGGAAGAACAACTTCATTTCTAATGGGATGATAAAATTTCCATGGGAGTGCCATAGGTCATGTGATAAGTGTGGGTATAAGCCAAGGCAGGAGTTGGAGTCTTTGTTGTTGAATGTCTGAGAGTACCTGACTATTGTTGCATCCACTCTTGGAATTCACCATGTGGACATGCCCTGGATGATTGATAAATTTCTCTATGCTACTCATGGTGGGAGTCTCATTAGTGTCCACCCAAATGTGCTCAATTTGTTCATTGGGCTGAGACACATAGGGGACCATAGAGTTAGTGTGGTCAATCACAAGATTAGATAAACTAGCTGCATGATTAGGGTCCATGTCCTTCCTCTTCTTAGTGGATCGTGTAATAGGTGGCATGAAATTATTGTCCTGAGGGGATATGAGATGCAAGATGTAATGCAAGGATGTTCCTAGGAAGCTAAGGATGATGGTGCTAGGACTAGGATTTGAGATGATGTGTCTAGGATGATGAATATTCTCCTAAGGATTAAGGATGACTTGGTATATGCAAGGATTAAGGGTTGCTTTCCCTAGTGTAAGATCAAGTGGATTTGATTGTCTACCTAGGAAAGACTTGTGGTCTTTGGCAGATGGGGTTCTCTGTCAATGTGAACCAACCTTTTGATCAAGGTGATGAGGTTGCAAAGGCAAAGGGGATTATCCTAAACAATGCTTAGTTTAAGGACACTTATGGATGGGAGTTTTTGATTAAGATGTAGATTCCAAGAAACTCAAAATGGGATGCAATACCAAGTGAGGGATGTAATTAGGGATCCCTTGGATGATGATTAGGATGATGCTAGGTTGACTAGGATTGGATTGGATTATGCTGGATTATGCTAGGATGAGTGTGTGATGTGTTTCTAAAGATGAAAACCTAAGGGAGGTCCTAAAAATGCATGCTAAGTGATCCTAAGAAGAGGAGGAATGGTTTTTTGTTGTGGTAGACCAGCTAGTCATATTGCTCAAATCTGACAAAAGCACCGTTTAGATGATATTTTCCCATGAAGTGAGCAACCTTTTTTTTGTATATCACTTTGTCAAATTTTTTCCTTTTATAAATTTCTTGCTTGATTGAATCCACTATGTATTGGTACTTGGTAGCCTCTCAGGTTATGCTCTTTTGTTCTTTGTGCATGGGGGTAATGGATTTTTCATCTTCTTGTGTTTCTTGGAATCGGTCATGTCCTATAGTAAAAATATTTGATTTTGGATGAGCAACTGAAGGTTTTAAGACATATCTCATAAAAGACATAATTTTGAAGATTCTAGCAAATTCTAAAGCTCACCGTAATCTACAAAAAGGATGGTGTTTTGATAATTTGGCAAAAGATTGATCTCTTTGTGATTTTCAATAGATTTTTTCCATGGCAAGAACCAGTTTCATAACAATCAAATCAAAAAATAACAGGCATGTGTCTTTAAAAAAATCTAACCAGGGACAAAGCAACCTTGAAGGATACAAGCAAGCATGATAAATTTGTTCGTTGGGAATTATGTTTGTGTTTTGGATTTGTCAATGTTCTTTAAACACTTCAAGCACAACTCTACCTAAGGAATTAATGTAGCATGAAAATATTTTCTCGCAAGCTTAGGCACATACACAAGATTTAATCAGAATACGGTCATCACCAAGCATGCAATGGCTCTAGTCATGAAGTTGTATTAGCCGACTCCAAACGCTCAGGGTGCCATGATTATACGAGTGATCTTGGGGAAGTTACTATCTTCCTTGCATAAATATTATCACCTTTTGAGGGTGTTCTGGGTAGCTTCTATGCCTAGAGTGTTTAGTAAGGTTCTTTATTTGATTGTATCCTCTATGTCCATGTAAGTGTGATTCAGACGTATAGCCCCATAGAGTGTCTTGACAAAAGTAGTCACATAAACGTGATTGAGACTATTAGGCCACACTTATGTTAGACAAGAGATGAATATAAGCTCAAATTCCAACTGAATCCCGAGGATTTAACCCCAAAGAGTAAATTTGATTAACATGAGTTGGAGTGGTGTGGCTTACACCTCGTTCTCATGTGGGTCGTTCCTGGGAGATTTTTGCCTCAACCAGCAAGCCCATCTAAAGGATTAACTTGAAAAACAATTGGATTGGTGACAAAAAGGAGTCTAGATTTCTAATTTTCCCACAAGGGGAAAAGAGCATACTCTCCTATCCAGTATCATTTTCTCCACACACATGCAAGACAAGCTTAGTTCATTCTTAAAGATTTAATTGTTTAACACAAAGCAAATGCATCTAGGTTTTTTATCTTCCCAAAAGGGAAGAGAGCATAATCCCCTAACACTTTCTTCAGATTAGACAAAAAGATCACTCTAATTTGTCTATGTGCCTAATAAATCAAATGAAATGATAACAAGTATGATCATTCGGTTAATTTAGATTAAGGCAACCTGCAAGACAAATGTGAGTAATCTTTTGAATTTATGTCTTTGGCAAGCAGTGCTGCAACACAACTACTTAGTAGTTTCAGAAATTTAGCCTTTGACAAGTGTTGTAAACACAAAACCACTCAAAAATTTCTTAGAACATGACAAATAAAAGTCTGACAGAGAGAAAATGTTGATTCAGGGCGTAGAGGTTGATTCTGTGTTTTAACCCAAAAATGATAGAAATAGAAAATATGGTAGAAAACACAGAAAATCAAGAAATTGTAATACCAGCGGGGACGCTGGTTTGTGAATCATAGACGTCGATCGGTGATTGATCTAAACTAACATTTGCACAAATGTCAAAACATGAACCAGTGTTTGCGTCGATGTTGCTATACCTGCAAGGCCAAAAACACAAGTACAACAGAAAAAAGTTATTATTATTTCTTTATTAGCTCTCAAGTCGATCAGAAAAATCTATGCTGAGATTGCTAAAACCTTAAAAATTAATGGTCTTTAATGATTTATGAAGGTTTTGTTTCCCTTAATGAAATTTTGACATTATGACTACTTGTAAAATTGATTTCTACTAAAAAAATAGAATTTTAAAACACCAAAAAGCAGTGGGAAACACAATACAACTTGACAAACGAAATGTTAGGTTTGTAAAATCTCAAGAAAAATAGTCTAAAGCGGAGATGACGATTCGGATTGCCCAGACGTTGGTTCAGTGCAGACGCTGAATGGGGGTTCAAAAAGAACCAGTGTTTGCGCAGACACCTCTATGTAAATCGGAGAAGTTGATCTGTGAGTTTGGAAAAAATGAGAGAAAAAGACAAGAAATTTAGAAGGATTTTAGTGACGTCGGTCCCACCGAGTGTGCCAGAATGTAGTATGAGGAAATATTCAACATGTTGGGAGCATGCTCAAACATGAAACATTAGCAGGTTAGCACACATAAATCATGAAATAAGCATGAACCTGATAGCACTGTATATTGAAAAAATTTCAAATTTTGAGCTTTGGCAATTTTCCTGTGTCTTTTGGTGGGTAAAAGTACAAACCTGTGTCACACTTTTATAAAGGAAAGGACCACAACATGCAAACTGTTCAACTTTAATGACATAAAAGGTGGCATTTGTATTTAGAATTTGAGGATGATGTAAACTAAATAAATGTGTAAAAATGGATTAAGTTTATGTCTATAATTTTTTAAAAAAAATTTGAACAAGAATGTACATAGTATTTTAATTTTTGAAGTCCATTTTTTTATTGCTGAAAACTACTAAAAATCTGGGGTCTAGTTCCGTCCAAACAAGTATATGCAAGTAATCTATTTTTCCTTTGATTTCAAAATATGTTATAGATAAAATGTATAGCTAGTGCAGAAAAGAAGAAAGATTGGTTTTAAATGTATATTTTCTCCATTATAACCGCTCAAAGTTGAACTTATCTGAAATTGACAGTTTTCATCTCCCTCTAAATTTCCCCTATCAAATCTACACCATTCAGAAAAAAAATTACATATTCTTGAAGAGAACTCTCTCCTCTAGTGTTAAATATAAATTTTAAATTTTTTTCATATGATTTACTATTTTTTTATTTATTTGAAGCAACATCTTCTCGAATGTTAAAATACCTACTTGTATTTTGAAATTATAATATATTAGATCTAATCAAAATATTATAAACTTTATATGACAATAAT
>MU228484.1:696474-712759 GCA_018584345.1 Thuja plicata
AAGTTTAACCACTTATCTAGCTTAGCTAGAATGAATCTAGCTAGACCATATGTTTGATGAAAATTAATTTTTATTTAGAAATACTCAAATTTAGTTGTGCTGATAAGTGGTCCTGAAACGTGACACAACTTTGTACTTTTACCCTGGTTCAAAATCCATGTATCTTCATGTCAAAAGGTCAAATTGTGGTTAAGTTTTCAAAATGCCTTATTTCAAGCTTTAATCGTGCAGTCGCACTAGTCTTTAAAAGTGTCTATTTAAGTGAGTGAGTGAGCAACGAGTCATTTTGTGTTGAATCGTGCAGTTGCGGTCATGTCTTGGTGAGCTAAGTTGGCAGTGCGAGTGAGAGATGTGGTCATCAAAGTGTGTTATTTGTGCAGTCGGGGTGTCTTTTTAAGGTTGGGTTGTTAGTCGGCGACTGCGTAAGTTGAAAAAAATTGTTTGTCCTTCACTTGCAAAGGTTTGAGTATTTTGTTAAAATGCTCAGCGATTCAGGGAGAGGTTAATTTTTGGTATATTGTGCAGTCACGGTGGCCTTATGTCTTTAGTTTTTAGGTGTATAAAATGAAGTCTAGTTGCTCACTCAGGTTGGATTTTGTTCATATATTTTGAGCCCGCGAGTGCACGAGGAAGTCAAGTCATAGGTGTCACTCACTCATTCAAGTTCTAACTAATGTTATTTTTGCAGTACGAGTAAGTGATGGGTTGTGTTTTGGTTATCAAATGGTTCCACTCACTCAGTCGCGTAGGAGGTCTTCAAGGTTTTAAAGTGTACGAGTGTGCGGCTAAAGAAAATCATGTTAAGACCCACTCACTCACAGATGATGTGCTGATTAAAGTTTTGAGCCCTCAAGTGTGCAATAAAGGAAATTGGAGGTTGGCGCGCAGTCTCCCATAAAGGAAGTTAAGTCAAAAAGTGATGAGCGAGTGAGAAATCAATGAATTATAACAATTTTGTGAAGATACTCGCTCAGTCACAAAGGATCTAATCATACAGAAATTTTAGTAGCGAGCACGCGACTGTGAATAAAGAAAATGGTCATTGCTCACTCATGGATAGTTTTGAGCTGAAATGTTTTGCAGTGCGATTGAGCAACCAAGTAAAAAGTACATAAAGAAAATGGTCATCGCTCACTCACAAAGGTAGAAAAACAAATCAAAAGGGAATAGTGACTGTCCAACTAGAAAGTAATTCATGACTGTTGTAAGTCATCGCTCACTCGGGCACATCCAAGCATAATGATAAAGAGATCAGCGAGTGCACGACCAAGAAAGGATTGAGCGATAAATTTTACTCTCTCACTCTCGCGAGTTTCAAAAATGTGAAATGTTGAGCAGCGAGTCAACAACTGATATAAGGAATAGTGTTATCGCTCATTCACGCAAGTATAAATGTAAAGGATAAAGAGGTAGCAAGTATGCGATTGCTAAGTAATAAAGCTTCTATCTAGGTCATCGCTCAGTCCCGAATAACATAGCCTCAAGCAAAGAAGAGACCGCAAGTGTGTGACTACTTGTAAGGAAAGGTCTTTTCGCTCACTCGCAAGGGCAAATTTGAATGTAAGAAAAGGAAGGTGAGTTAGCGACAAGTTGACAGGTGGCTCAATCAAGGCTTACAAAATAAAAAAGAGAAAAAGTGAGTACTCTTTTGCAGCAGGGATCAAACAGTGTGAATTAATGGAAACATTAGTTATAGAGAGATGATTGTATGACACTGCAAGTGTGAAAATTTGGCATTCAAGTGGACAAGACACCGATTAGATGGATATAAATATGAATTATTGAACTTGATTTTGTACAATTCTCATTTATGCCTTGACGATTTTGTTGTGAAAGCAACAGAGCTTGTTCTAATGAGATAGAATTTTGAGAAGGAAAGATGAGTCAAGCTACTACCAGTGCTGCCTCAAAAGGGTATTGAAAGATTAAGGTTGCAGCAAAGAAATATATAGCAAAATTTGCTGATTTGCTACCTAGGACATCAAATGCAAAAAGTGCTAACAGGGATGAGTGGAAAGATAGATGGTGTCAGTGCAGAAATCCTATCACTACAGGCTTCTTAGGTAATACTCTATTTCATTATTTCTGGAACAATAGAGTTAAACTTGTCCCAATTTGTAATCCCTGGGAATTAAACATGGCTAAATTAATTGTGCCTAATGTATATGTGGACATGGAGTTAATCAAGGAATTGCCTAAGAATTATTGCCTAGTAGCTAGGGTAATTAGGGAAAAGAACAAGGAAGCCCTAGTATACATCAATAGAAGATCAGTAGCAGAGGTTTTTGGGATTACTGGTGCATTGTGCACAGAAATTGATCTGGAGAAGATAAAAGCATATTATAAAAAGAGAGAAAAATTGATCAAGAAGTATGAAATGCCCAAATTCATGCCTAGGGTAGACAAAAACCTAGTAATCATCCCAGATAATGTTAAACCTCCATTTGATTTTTCCATGTTTCATCACTATGTCAAGTACACAGTATACGGCCTGAGCAGGGTATTAGGATTTGATGGAGAGTCTACTGTTGCTGAGGACCTAATAATGATGGCAATGAACATTCAACACCCAGAGGTCAATTTGGATTATGATTATGTGGGGTACCTAGTTGAAGCTATACATGTAGCATTGGTAGATATATAGAATGATGTCCTAGTCCCAACTTTCAAACATTATTCGCATATAATGTTTATGATTCTATTCTATAACAAGGCCTCCGTGGATGAAGAACTGCAACTGTTTGAATCTGAATATGGTGTTAGTATGCCAATTCAAAGGTGGACCCTGGTATGGGACAGTTCCTCTATAAATTCATCTTTTGTATGTTTCTCTAATTGGATTGTGGATCCAATTTTTGATTTACTAGGAGTTGATAGGGAGAGATTACCAATTAGGGTTAGGAGGATATTAAGGCCTTACCAGTTTGTTGAAAAATTGCCAATCACTCACAATTGGGGAGATTTATTTTTCTTTGATCATTTCAATATTATTAGGGTATATGGTTTCTCTCAACCTCCTCACATTCTCCCCAAGTTTGTGCCTCTTAGAATTGCATTTCTAGAGTTCATTTGGAAAATTACCTGGGTCGATAAATAATTCCTAGAAGGACACAGGAGGGGTACTTTTCTCCCTAGATTATGGGTGGGTTTTGATTTTTCTATTGGAAAAATAGTGTTTGATTTAATCAGTGACTTTCTAAAGCAATATAGAATGTCTACCACTGTTGTTAGATTCTGTGATCCTAAATTTTTTGTAAAAATAGCTCTGAAAGGTATGGTTTTCTGGGTAACTGTCAGATACCATGAGCCTTTGGATGATGAAGATATTGTAAGAAACAAGTTGGAAAAGGATGAAACCCAGGAGAGAAGAAGGAAATGGAGAGATCTTCTTAGGGCAGAAGTTGATTAGAAGGAATCAGATAAGACTTTTTCTAGTTTTTTCCCTGACCTCCCATACTTGCAGAGAATGGAAGAAATGCTTAAGTCTTATGAAACTTTGATAGTACAAGTACCATAGTTTAGTGTTGAGGATGCACCATCTCAAGGATACCTAATTATTGTTGCATTACATGACCTGAAACATCAAGAGCAACAAGAGGAAAAACACCACAAAGAAGAAGAAGAAGAGGCTGGTGAGGAAGCTACTTCCACCAGAGAGCCTCACAAAAAGAATCAAAAAATAGACCACAAGATGGTGTGGGATAGAAAGACTATGTCCAAGGCTATGATAACAGAGCATGGCAAGTATTTTAGGAAGTTAAGAAGACAACTACAAAATGAGCCACTGGCTGAAGGACAGGGGATAATCAAATGGTGTTGTTTGGAGAAGATGACAAGAGGGTAGTGATGGCAAATGAATTCATGAAAGATGATGAATTCATAAAATCTGGAGAATTCAAAATCTTATTGGTAAAATTAAAGTAAAGGGATTTAAGGCAAAGCTTAATCACAGGTGAAGCTCAGGAAGATAAAAATGAAGAGATTGTGAAAACACTCTAGGATTATGATCCTAAGAGTGAACTAATTACTGTGGAATAAGAAAGACTATTGGTACAAAATAGTGGGGTGCTATTGATGCTAGATTGGGACTTACAGTCCACTTTTATCATTGATCAAATCAGGAGGCAAGAAGACCCCTTATTGAAAATAGAATTTGAGATTGATGAAGTATTGAAAGGATCAGGATTTGATCCTAAATCCAAGACTTTAGCTATTTGGTCTCTGGCCCCTGCTACACAGAAGCCTCTAGTCATGAATATAAGGGAGGAGAAGAGAGTTGATAGAATGATCTAGAATTTGTAGATTATACTGATACTGAGATTGCCCAGCTTATGACTCAGGTATCCTTTATGAATTTGGAAAAAACTAAGGACTTGTCTAAAAGATATGAGACAAATTTTGGCCAAATGATGGCCCTAGAAAAAAAGCATGAAGAAGTAGTGGTTCATAACCACACATTGGAGGATCAAATTGCAAAATTAAAGGAAGAGTTGGAAGAAAGTAAGAGAGCAAAGACTCCAACCCCCCCATGAAGTATCAAAAGTTGAAATAGATGTTGCCACAGAGACAAAAGAGGACTCGACATTGGCAGAATGCCAGTCTAAAGAGCTATCATAGGGACAAAGTAAAAATATCATGTCTATCATATTGCCCATACTACAACATCAAATTGATTTTTTGAATCAGAAGACTGACATAATACATACATTGTAGGGCTCACTCCAAGAAGCCTCAAGGATAGCTGCTAAAGCTATGACATTCTTGGAGCCTACATTCAAGATCTAGTCAGGAAGAGACAGGCTGATAGATAAATTAAAGACAACCATGTTATACAGTGATGATTTTCCTAATAAAATCACAGAGACCTTTGACATGATCAATGAGGAGAATAATATGTATGCCTTCTTCAATGGCAAAGATAAATTGATAAATAATAAATTGCAGTTATTTGTTGACTAGTGTCCCCTTTAATCCCAATGATCTATGATGAAGCTAGTACTTTAAAGCCACAATCAGATTGGATAGATGAGTTTGATGGGATATTCAAGGATGAAGAGATGAAGTAGCACCTAGAGAAAGATAATGAGGCCAAATATTGCAATGAATTAATTGATAACCTCTTCAAGGTTGAAAGAGATATGGCAAAATATGTTGTTGAGGCTGGAATGACTGTAGATGCTAGGTGGATGAAAGTTGTTACCAAGCTGGAACAGGAAAAGAATTTTGAGTGGCCCACTGTCAAGGAGGTGAATAGGTGGGAAGAAAATTTGAAAGGATAGCAGAGATATTTTCAAACTGCAACAACAAATTTTTTTCAGACTTCGCCAATTTTTTGCCACCAATGTTCTGTTATAATTTTGGCTTTTATGTCAGTTTTAAAATTTGTTGTAAAAGATTTTGTAAATCTTTCCCATGTAGTTTGTAGCTTGTTGCATCCTTAGTTATAAAAGGACTCTAAGAATACTGGGAAAAGGATAGTCGTGTTTCATTTGGGAGTACAAGTTCACGTTGTATAAAATCTGGTTTAAGACAGATCTATTTTGAGGAGGGTTTTGAAATTTATTGTTGAATGTAATAGCAACTTTTGATTATGAATACAAATTAAATCCATCAATAGTTTCTTAAACATATGTTGAGTATTTTGTCCTCATTGTTGTGTTCTAAATCTTATTTAAATTGAATGCTCAAGGAATATTCAGTTTATACGTCTATTAGGAAGATTTTGAAATAGTTTTAGGGTTCTTTCAAGCAAAGATTAAAATTACCTTAGCATTGTTTCATTGACATTCAGAGTTTATAATGAATTTGATGAATTTAGTTGTCATGTGTATGAAGGTAGATATATAAGGTATATCTATTTTTATGTTAGATATGTTGTTGTTTTAAATTCTTGTTCATGAGAAATTGGTTATGAATATTCATAAGTGACTCCATACACTAGGATAAAACACTGGTCTATTTTCTATTGGAATAGTTGACTATCATTATTAAAATTGATCTTTATCTTTATGTTTTGATCTATCAAATAAATTTTATACAGGTCAATCCCTATAATTTCATTCACATTTGCTAGAATGACTATAATTTGATCATTCTAAGTTAGAAGGGTATTCCCACCCTAGTTTATGGAGCTCAACATGTAGAGGGTTTTAAAAATCTATTTTTGTCATTCTATATCTTGATTGATTAGTCTCTGGGATAAATAGAGCAAGCTCAATGAGAGTATTTCTTATGTCAACAAGAAAAGGAACCAACAAAAAATGGTGACTCTACTAGGGACTTTCAAGGATTACTTGTGAAGGTTAGTTCCAAAATCCTGTTTCATATATATCAATTCCTTGAAATCCAGTTTTTGAAATCATAAATTGTGTTATATCCTCTAATGTCATTGTTGAAGTGAAATTTTTGTTATCATTCCCAAAACCATTTGGCTGGCAACTCCAAGTAATTGGTTATAGTGTTTCTAAGGGGAACATTAGCAGATCAAGTGTATGAAATTTCATTTTAATTAGGATGAGGAATGTAAAGATAAACTTAAAGAATCACTCTCAAGCAACATTAGAGAGTGATGTTTCTAAAATTTCTAGAAGGAACCTTTCTAGGAAGGGAGAATCTTATAGCAACACTTCTTGGAAGCCTAGATCTGTAGGTCCAAGTTAGTTCTTAGGTACCATTCCTGAGAAAGAAATTATTGAACCTTTAAATCCTGAGTCTGACACCATAGGTTATTCTGAGGATATATTTAACCCTAGACCAAAGAATGTATATCAAGAAAAGGGGGAGACATCCTCCTATTTCAAGGGTATCCCTTATGAATAGGTTGAAAACCAAAAGGGAGATAATCTAATGAATATATATGATTCTTCCAGTTCTGATGTTGAAGGAATCCTTAGAGATAATGACCTTTTGAAGAGGGAATTAGATGAACTAATGCTTATCAAGCAGAAGAATGATGAGGCTAGAGAGGAAAAAATTATAAATACCATCACTGAGAGAGAAAATTTGAAGAAGAGAGTTGCCCAATTAAAATTGGCAGCTCAGGGTGCAAATGAGGGATTTCATGGTTTGAATAAAGAATGTTTTGGAGATGTAGACACCCTGAGAAAAGAATGCCAAGAAAGAGAACACTTGCTTAAGAAAAGTGATTCAAGAGATACAGGCCCTGTGGTGAGGCAAGTCATTAATTATGAAATTCAAAAGCCTCCTAAGTCTCAAATATCTACACAAAATATATCAATAGCTAATGCTAGACAAACAGATGTTGATAAAGGAAAACAAAAGCTCACTGGCATTAAATTTTTTCAGCCTAAGGTTGAAGAGGGTATATCACAGGATATGTTCTCACTTGATATGGAATTGAAAGGGCTAGAAAGGCCAAAGATGATATTGCAAAATAGTTGGAAAAGGAAAAATTAGAAGTTGTTGCTACAGAGATGAAAAGAAAGATTGCTTTCTTAAGTTCTCCAGTTTATACCAATTTTACAAATGATACCACTACAATTACTCAAACCATGCATGTAAATACATCTAATTTTTGGAATGTTAGTGGTAATACAAATACCTAGACATATGGTTCAACTCAAGGAGCTGCATCACAACTAGGAGGGAGTGGATTGAATAATACTGGTGGTCAACATAATGTAGGAATTGGTAATAGTGGCCAAAATATTGGTACTAATTTTCAGAGAAGACCTATTCATTTAGAAAGATATAGGCAACTATTTTTTGATGATATCCTTGGCCAACCAAACCCTATCCCTAATGAGATCAGAGATAAGATTCCCAAATTTAGTGGGAAAAATGTTATAACTGGTGAGGAGCATCTAAAATTTTTCACAAATACAATGAATGATTATGAGATTGGAGATGAAGATGTTGTGATGAAATTGTTTGTGCAATCCCTGATTGAGGATGTAAGAGACTGGTACTGAGGTTTGCCTGATAATAGTATTTACTCATGGGATGAATTTGTTAGAAGTTTCAAAGAATAGTATGGTGACAAAATAAATTATGGTTTCATGTTGAATGAATTCAATAGTTTGAAAAATTTTACTAATGAAGGAATTACTGAATTTAATGTAAGATTCCAAAAGGCCAAGTATAAGTTGTTCCAAGTACTGATATTGGATGAAAATGTATGCGTCACCACCTACTGTAATGCTTTATATGGGAAGACAGCTTATTTTCTCAGATTTAAAGACCCTCAAACCATGAGAGAATCATTTAAGTTGGCCATAAACATAGAAAGCAATAGAAGAGCTTCTGGCAAGCTTGGCAAACGGGATGGCAGTAGACTCTGGAAAGAGTAAAAAACACAGTCAAATAAGAATCCAAAAGAAGAAGATAAAATGGATACATTGGTAAGTGTGGTGAAATATCTTGTTGCTAAGGTAGACAAGAATGAAAAGAGGTTTCAAAATAATAGGCCATAGTATCAAAGGAAAGATAAGCCTTACAGAATGCAAGATTTTCCTTATAAAACTCAGTGGAAGGATGGAAAACCTGTGACAAAAGAACAAACTGATCCTAAGAACAAAGACATCCCTGATCCATTGAAAAACAACAATGTACATAATGTGGAAAACACTCCTTGGTGCATGGCCTACAATATGCCTCATTCCCCTTATCAATGTGCAGTAGCTCAGGGCATGGTGGAGCCACGTGAAAATATTGGAACACAAGAAAACCAGAATGATAAAAAACCTGCAATAAACATGTGTGCACTTACTATTGAAGATGACAATGGTAGCTCAGAGGAAGAGCCAGAAGAAAATATGCCAATCATAGTAAATGGTACAAATACTAAGTTAGAACATGTTCAATTTGGAATGCCAAATGATGAGGAGGTAAGGTTTCTTACTATTGCTATTGTAACTCAGGAAAGAAGTTCATATTAGCTTAGAAACAGAAAGGTTGATCAAAGTGGGAGATAGCCTAGTTCACTTATTATCACAGAAGTCATAAATTAAGAGTCTACACATGATGTGGAGAAAACAAGAAAAGAAGGAATGGAAAAGGATGACCCGAAGGACAATCTGGTTAAGGAAAATAAAGCTACCCCTACTCATGAACAAAAGGCAAGAAAATTGAAGGATATTAAAGGTAAAATATCTTCTGACAATGTCATGAGTTTCCCAACTTTTGACATGAAGAAAGCTTTATCTCAGATGAAGGTCTCTGTCCCTTTACTTGAGATGTTTAAAATCAAAGAGCACCGAGAAGCAACCTTTTCATTATTATCTGATTTGCCTGGTATGCATGATCATACTGATTTGACTGATGAATTGAAAGGGAAGCAAGAAGAAAAGGGTAGAATTCCAATCTATCTAGGAAATGTAATTATCCAAGAGCCAGATCAGATTGATCCTTTTTATCTAACACTACTCACAAATAATATGCTACTAAAAAATTGTATAATGGCCTCAGGAGCTGTTGCTAATATGATGACTTACAGTGTCATGAAATAATTGGGTCTAGAGGTGGAAACTTCTTGTGGCAAATTTTATGCCATAGACAACAGGGAAGTACCTGTAGTAGGAACTTTACAAGGATTAGAGGTAAAACTTGCCGCATACCCTAAGGTCACTTTTAAAATAGATGTTGTGGTTGTGGATTCACCACCCCATTATGGCATTCTTTTATCAAGATAGTGTGTTGCAGCTATTGGAGGACATGTACAATTGGATTTTTCATTTTCTACTATTTCTATTAATGGGAAAGAAGCAAAACTATTGCGACAACCTAGATCTCTAGTTTATGTTGAAAATTTTGAACCAAACATGTTGAATTGCTTTGTGGATGTAGATATGCATAATTTAAAGGTTGAAAAGATTCAACCACAATTGAAAAACATAGATCCCATAATAGAAGAATTAGAATTGCAATAGCATGGACTGTGGCAAATGTATTTTTATGGAGCATGCTCTAGAGAAGGATCAGGAGTTGGTGTACTATTTGTCTCTCCATTAGGTATTACTTTCAATTACTCATTTATGTTGTCCTTTCAATGTACAAACAATATAACTAAATATGATGCATTTTTGTTGGGATTAGAAATAGCAATCAAGCATGGCATTAAGTTATTAAGATTTTTTGGTGATTCAGAGCTAGCCATATCCAAAATTAGCTCAAAATATCCTGCTACAAATGATAGGCTAAAACAATATAAGCATGTAGTATGGGATAGCATTGAATTCCTTGATGCATTTTCCATTGACTGGATAGAAAGATCTAAGAATATCATGGCAGATTGTTTGGCTAATGTGGCCCTAAAAAATGATGATTTAACGCTAGCAGGAGTATTTATTGTGAAAACCAAGAATAGGCCTGCCATTCCTGATAATGTATATAATTGGTAGGTCTTTGAAAGTGATGAAGATATCCTTAATTTCATTCAATGTGTGGATAATTATGAAGGGAAAGTCATTGACTGTAACAATTTGATAGAGATTATTGATGGGAAAGAAACCATATTTGGCAATAAAATTCTGCAGTTGCAAACAAATGAAATCCCTAAAGGACTAAATCAATTGGAGGGATTGTTTACTGATAATGATAGTCACATGTGCCAAAATTCTATAGCCAAATTGGATGAATTTGAGGAGGTAAATTTGGGATCAGAGTGTGATCCTAAGATTGTATATATTGGAAAGAAATTGGCTCCTCATGGGAGAATAAACTTGATTAGTTTGTTGAAAAGATTCAAACATATTTTTGCTTGGTCTTATGAAGACCTTAAGGCTTATAGGGAAGATCTCTTTGAACATGAAATTCCATTAAAAGATGATATTAAGCCTTTTAGACAAAAATAGAGGCCAATCAATCATTTGCTAGCCCCCAAGATGTAGCAAGAACTGACAAAGGTCAGAGAGGCTGGGATAATAAAACCAATTAGGCATTCTTCTTGGGTGTCCAATTTAGTCCTAGTCAGAAATAAAAATGGAGACATCAGGCTATGTGTTTATTTCAGAAACCTCAATGTAGCTTCTCTAAAAGATAATTATTCCTTGCCTAACATGGAGGCAATGCTACAAAGAGTTACTGGTTGTGGTCTGCTATCCATGATGGATGGTTTTTTTGGTTACAACCAGGTGCTAGTTCAAGAATCTGGATAGTTTAAAATAGCATTCACTACCCCATGGGGTACTTATGTTTATGTGAGAATGCCATTTGGCCTGATGAATGCAGGAGCTTCTTTCCAAAGAGCCATGGATGAGGCTTTTAAAGAGTTTATAAATATAATTATGGTAGTGTATCAAGATGATTTAACTGCATATTCCCAAAAGGCTGAGGATCATTGTAAGAACTTGGAAAAGATTTTTACTAAAGCCTTGGAGTATGGGATTTCATTAAATCCAAAGAAGTGTCACTTTACTGTGACAAAAGGAAAATTATTGGGGAATATAGTGTCCAAAGAAGGTGTTAGGATTGATCCTGAAAGAGTGGAAACCATTAACAAAGTATTTCCCCCAAAAAATATCAAAGGTGTTCAATCTTTCCTTGGGAAAGTAAATTTTGTGAGGAGGTTCGTTGCAAACTTTGCTGAGATAGTAAAGCCCATTGTTAAATTACTAAAGAAAAATGCTAAGTTTGAATGGGATAAGGATGCTTAGTCATCTTTTGATGAGATAAAAGTAGCTATTTAGAAAGCACCTGTATTAAGATCTCCAAATTATGAAAAGCCTTTTTCTATATTTTCTTTTGCTTCATTCCATACAATTGTTGCAGTACTTTTGTAGAAGGATGATGAAGGTTTTGATCATCCCATAGCATTTTTCAGTAAGTCTTTGCAAGCAGTAGAACTTAATCATGAGATAATGGAGAAACAAGCATATGCATTGGTCAAAGCAGTTAAGGTTTTTAGACCTTATCTAGTTTGTGCAAAAATAATTTCTTATGTGCCACATGCTACAGTGAAAGATATATTTTCTCAGTCTAAAGTTACTAGAAAAAAATGTAGATGGATTAGCATGATCCAAGAATTTAATATGGAAATTAAAGTCACCAAATTGGTAAGGGGTTTGGGTTTGGCCAAGCTAATGACTGACACAAACATGGAGTTGGCCCAAGTCAATAATGTACCGACAATAAATATGAATTTGACTAGTATAGAATTGCATGCATGGTATACTAATGTAGTGTTTTTTCCTGAAAAATGGTAAATGCCCAGAACATATGTCAAATAATCAAAAGAGGACTCTGAAGTTGCAGGCTCAAAGGCATGTCTTGATACAAGGTGATTTATTTTAGAAGAATAGGGATGGAATTTTATTATTCTGTCTGGATGAATCACAATCTAAAAGAGTCTTGAATGAAATGCAGAGTGGTGTGTGTGGGGGTTATTATTCTGCCAAGATCACAACTCACAAAATAATCAGAGATGGATTCTATTGGCCATGTATTTTCAAAGATACTTAGAAGTTTGTACAGAGGTGTGAACCCTGCCAAAGGTTTTCTTCTAAAATGAAATTTTCAGAAGCTTTGCCTTTCAATCCTATAACTGTTGAAGCACCTTTTACCAAATGGGGTCTTGATTCTATTGGTGAATTCACAGAAAAATCCAGTGGGGGCCATAGTTGGATTATTGTGGCTACAAACTATTTCACAAAATGGATAGAGGTAGTTCCATCAAAAAGGGCTACCAACAAGGTGTTGGAATTACTGGAATGATGTACTAAGAGGGGAGGGGTGAATCAATACCTCTAAAAAATTGTATGTTGTTGGCCCATTAACCTTTGTGTCATCAGATTTGTATATTCCTATCTATCTTTTCATCTTTCTATATGTATGTGAAATCATAATATAAGTTCTTTACATGTGTAAACATTCAAGAAATAGTCATGAAAACAAATAACACATAACACATGATATGATATCACAGAAAACTCCTGTTAGGAAGTTAAAACTATGGTGGGGATGTCTACCCACAAAACTTCACTATCTGCAGATAAGAAGGGAGCCGGTAAAGGCTTACAATTGATCACTTCTGATGATCTACCCTGTTAAGAGTATTAGAATGGAAACCTGTTAGGATCTACTTCATTTGAAGCTTGAGCAACACCCTCAGGTGTGCACTCTGTTAAGAGATTTATCAAATAACTATTAAGTCCACCTTCTACAAAAGGATTTTAGTTGTGATGCACTTGTTAGAATGCAACTAAAATATAAATATTGATCTGATAGTGAATGCAATCTCTAATTGCTGATAACAGATCCTGTAAAGCTTACAATGTAAATGTAATCACCTTGAGTGATTGAGTGATACCTTGTCTCTACTCGCTGGTAGGCTTTTTGTGTTCTTGATAACTGGTTTTATCTATTTTTGTACTTTTCATGAATTCTCTTTTGTTGTTTAGATGCTCTCCATGGCTACTATTATTTTTCAACTGATTACAAGTCTCTCTTATTACAAATGATTGAACATCTATTTATATTAGTTTCTAGCTCTATTATTGATTCACACTTTTCAAATTAACTCTAGATCCAAGGTTTACAACTTGACCTTGATCTTTAGTTAGATATGTTTTAGATCTATTAGGATGCTTTAAAAAATTCACAATTTGCTTGCTTTACCCTCAAGTAAAGCTTTAAAACAAATAAAACTCTATAAATAGAATTATAATGTTTTATCTAACATGTAAAGTCAGATCCACTTTTTGCGGGTTCTGTAACTAACTGTCGATTCTGATGGTCGGGCTTCTCTGTCGGTTTTGTACTTTGTCGGTGTCCCTTAATTGAACTGTTCATCAGGTATGCCTTTTTTTCTCTATCGGCGATGTTCTCAAAACTGTATCGTCAATAATGCTTATTGTTGGTTTGACGCTTGTCAATGTTCGTCGGGAAATTCTATACTTAGCATTTTTATGATAGACATTGTTATCTCATCGGTTATGCTTGCTGTCGTCCGGTTATGCTTATACCGATCACCTTTATCATGTTTTTTTCTTTAAGCATACTAATGGAAAAACTTAATGTCATCAATCTCCCCCTTTGACATTAGTATCAAAAACTGATATGTGCAACATGCTTAGATGTATTAGTATGTACACTTGTGTATACTTCTTCCTTAGTCATGAAATGACTCCCCCTATGCATATGCCGGTAAGTGTAAGTTTATGTACATATCTATTCTTGTTGTACATACATTATACATATCCTCATATAGTATTTTATACATATGTATATATTCATCCTTTTTCTACTAAAGTATATTGTACATATATATACATTCCTCCTTTTTTGATAATGAGGGCAAAGGTAGTTATAGCTTTTCAAAAATATGAGAGTGTAAGGCTTTGATTTCCTCCATCATTTTCTCCCATTTTTCTTTTAAATTCTCAAGAGCCACATGCTCAAGTGAATATACTCACATGCATGTCATATATCTTGTCTACCACAGACAACTCTAGGGTTGAGATCAGATTTATTGCATCTATTATGTGTTTTTGCAGAGTGGTGAGGTTTGGCAATATGTGAGCTTGAAGCTTTGTAACCTTATTTCTGAATTGTGCCTCTGCATCTCATATCTCTTGATCTTTTCATGATGCAACTTTATTGTTTTTGCACTAGAGTTTAAACTTAGTGTACTAGCTGTCAGATCTGAATCCAGTTGGGATAGCTTTTCACTATTTTCTTTTGTGAAATTTTCTAGTGTGTACAATTTCTAAACTAAGGTAATAGCTTCAACAATCATAGGTTTTAATTAAATTTCTAGTTCAGAGATCTTTACCTTGTTCTCTACCACTTCTTGGCTGATCTTCTCAACTAGTTTGTGTTGATATTTCATCTCTTTCTATTCTTCCATTGCCTTCTCTACATCAACATTTTGATTTGTGATGGCATCGATAAGAACTTCTATTTGTTCCATGACTGATATGTCATTTTCTATTTTGATATCCGGGACAAGTTGATGTATAATGTCCCTTGCCTTATCAAGTGCTTGGGCTTCCCTATGTGCCTTTTTCATTTTCTCTTGTATTTATTTTCTCTGACACATCACTCCAATCTTTTGAAGTGCTTCAGCATCTAAAGTAGATACATCCCACTTGGGTATCTCTATTACCTCATCAAGTGTTACCGCAAAGATATCTTTTTTTATTACTTTCTTCTTCTTCAGATGGGAGGCAGATTAGTGTACTACCATTTGTAAACCTTGAGATTGGATGGATTTTGTAGGTGAGGTTCAAGAAGATGAGGCATCTTTTTTTTTCTATTATGAGTCCACTGGTTGGTTTTGTGAAGACGTCTCGTCATTGGCCTTGGGTGTATCAACAAATTTATCTTATTTTTCTTTCATGCTTTCATCCTGCTTGACTTCTTCACTCTTTTCTTTCTCTTCATCCTTTCTCAATGTTTTGTCTATTTTATTATCTGCTCCTTTATCTTTTTCAGTAGACACCTCTTGTTGAGTGTCAGTTGCATCCTTCATCTCTGTATCTATATATTTTTGAGTATCTGATGCATCTTTATATTCATCATTACCCATGTCTATGGGTATATCATCATTTCTCTTAGATGATTTCTCCTGACTTGATTCAATGTCAATAGCTTGTATCAAAAATTTCATGATGGTTGGTGTATTGACCTCTGTAGTGCCAGTAGTTGTATCCTGTCCATTGGTATTACCCTGTGCAATATTGATATCTTCATCTTTTTGCACTTCTTCTGGAGCGTCTTTTCTTGTAGTGTCATTGATAATGTTATCCAACCATGATTCATCATTGATATCATCAGTTATGTTACCTTTTATTGTCAAATCTACTTTGGTAACATCTTCTTCATTACTCAAGTCAATATGAATTGGACTTGGTGGATTTTGGCTTTCCTCACTCTGTGTTTTGTCAAGAGAAGTTTCAGGCCATTCCTCATCTATAACTTCAGTATGTTTGCTCGGCCTACTGTTTCACTCTCTTCTTTGTCCAATTCCACTGATGAGTCATTTTTTGCATCCTTAATGATGATGTGTTCCTTCTCCAGGATAGCTTCATTAATGGGTTGGTTAAGTATCTTGCACCACTTTTTAATGTTGTCTTGATAAAGATCAATTAGCTTCCCTTTGATAAATTTGTATGCTCTCATTTTTTGTGAGAACTACTTTTCATACTTCTTCATCATCTCATTTATTTCTTCCTTCTTTGAATATGAAGGCATAAGAGTAACTGTACACACAAAAGTAGTGCACTTCTATGAATCCTTACATGCAAGGAAACTCAAGAATGAGCCCTCACAAATTGATCCATAGCTCTCTATGCATGGAGTTGCAAGATTTGTAAAATTTCTCTCAGCT
>MU228484.1:730334-744013 GCA_018584345.1 Thuja plicata
CCAATTGGGGTTAGGAGGATATTAAGGCCTTACCAGTTTGTTTAAAATTGGCCAATCACTCACAATTGGGGAGATTTCTTTTTCTTTGATCATTTCACTATTATTAGGGTATATGGTTGCTCTCAACCTCCTCACATTCTCCCCAAGCTTGTGCCTCTTAGAATTGCATTTCTAGAGTTCATTTGGAAAATTACCTGGGTTGATAAAGAATTCCTAGAAGGACACAGGAGGGGTACTTTTTTCCCTGGATTATGGGTGGGTTTTGATTTTTATATTGGAAAAAGAGTTTGATTTAATCAATGACTTTATAAAGAAATATAGAATTTCTACAGCTGTTGTTAGATTTTGTGATCCTGAAAAGTTTGTAAAAATAGCTCTGAAAGGTATGCTTTCCTGGGTAACTATCAGAGACCATGAGCCTTTGGATGATGAAGATATTGTAAGAAAAAATTTGGAAAAGGATGAAGTCTAGGAGAGGAGAAGGAAATTGAGAGATCTTAGGGTAGAAGTTGATTGGAAGGAATCAGAAAAGAATTTTTTTGGATTTTTCCCTGACCTCCCATACTTGTAGAGAATGGAAGAAATGCTTAAGTCTTATGACACTTTGATGGCACAAGTACCACAGTTTAATGTTGAGGATGCATAGTCTCAAGGATACCCAATTACTATTGCATTACATGACCCAAAACATCAAGAACAACAAGAGGAACAACACCAAGAAGAAGAAGAGGCTGGTGAGGAAGCTACTTCCACCAGAGAGCCTCACAAAAAGAAGCAAAAAATAGAGCACAAGATGGTGCAGGATAAAAAGAGTATGGCCAATGCTGTGATAACAGAGCATGGCAAGTATTTTAGGAAGTTAAAAAGGTAACTGCAGAAGGAGCCACAGGCTGAATGCCAGGGGGATAATCAAATGGTGTTTTTTGGAGAAGCTTACGAGAGGGTAATGATGACTAATGAATTCATGAAAGATGATGAATTCATAAAATATGGAGAATTCAAAATCTTATTGGTAAAATTAAATCAAAGGGATTTAAGGCAAAGCTTAATCACAGGTGAAGGTAAAGAAGATAAAAATGAAGAGATTGTGAAGACACTCCAAGATTATGATCCTGAGAGTGAACTAATTACTGTAGAACAAGCAAGACTATTGGTCCAGAACAGTGGGGTGCTATTGATGCCAGATTGGAACTTACAATCCACTTTTATCATTGATCATATCAGGAAGCAAGAAGACCCCTTATTGAAAACATAATTTGATATTGATGAAGTATTGAAAGGATCAAGATTTTATCCTAAATCCAAGACTTTAGCTATTTGGTCTCTGGCCCCTGCTACACAGAAGCCTCTGGTCATGACTATAAGGGAGGAGAAGAGAGCTAATAGAATGATCTGGAATTTGTAGAATACCACTGATACTAAGATCGCCTAGCTTATGACTCAGGTATCCTTTATGAATTTTGCAAAAATAGAGGACTTGTCTAAAAGATATGAGACAAATTTTGGCCAAATGATGGCCCTAGCAAAAGAGCATGAAGAAGTAGTGGTTCATAACCACACATTGGAGGAGAAAATTGCTAAATTAAATGAAGAGTTGGAAGAAGGTAAGAGAGAAAAGACTCCAACCCCCCAGGAAGTATCAAAAGTTGAAACAAAAGTTGCCACAGAGACAAAAGAGGACTCGGCATTGGCAGAAGGTCAGTCTAAAGAGTTGTCACAAGGATAAAGTACAAATATCATGTCTATCATATTGCCCATACTGCAACATCAAATTGATGTTTTGAAGCAGAAGACTGACATAATACATACATTGTATGGCTCACTGCAAGAAGCCTCAAGGCCAATTGCTGAAGCTATGACATTCTTGGAGCCTACATTGAAGACCTGGTCAGGAAGAGACATGATGATGGATAAATTAAAGAAATCCATGTTATACAGTGATGATTTTCCAGATAAAATCATAGAGACTATTGACATGATCAATGAGGTGAATAATACGTATGCCTTCTTCAAGGGAAAAGCTGAATTGATAAATAATAAATTGTAGTTATTCGGTGACTAGTGCCCCTCTTTAATCCCAAAGATCTATGATGAAGCTGGTACTTTAAAGCCATAGTCAAATTGGACAGCTGAGTTTGATGGGATATTCAAGGATGAAGAGATGAAGCAGTTCCTGGAGAAAGATAATGAGGCCAAATATTGCAATGAATTAATTGATAACATCTTCAAGGTTGAAAGAGATATGGAAAAATTTGTTGCTGAGGCCAGAATGACTATGGATGCTAAGTGGACGGAAGCTGTTACCAAGCTGGAACAGGAAAAGACTTTTGAGTGGCCCACCACCAAGGAGGTGAACAAGTGGGAAGCAAATTTGAAAGGATAGCAGAGATATTTTCAAACTGCAACAACAAATTTTGTTCGGACTTCGCCAATTTTCACCACCAATGTTCTGTTATAATTTTGGCTTTTATGTCAGTTTTAAAAGTTGTTGTAAAAGATTTTGTAAATCTTTCCCATGTAGTCTATAGCTTTTTGTATCCTTAGTTATAAAAGGATTCCAAGACTACTCGGAAAAGGATAGCCATTTTTCATTTGGGAGTACAAATTCACATTGTATAAACTATGGTTTAAGACCAATCTATTTTGAGGGGGGTTTTGAAATTTATTGTTGAATGTAATAGCAAATTTTGATTATGAATACAAATGAAATCCATCAATAGTTTCTGAAACATATGATGAGTATTTTGTCTTCATTCTTGTCTTCTGAATCTTATTTAAATTGAATGCTCAAGGAATGTTCAGTTGATACGTCTGTTAGGCAGATTTTGAAATAGTTTTAGTGTTCTTTCAAGGAAAGATTAAAATTACCTTAGGGTTGTTTCATTGAGATTCAGAGTTTATAATGAATTTCATGAATTGAGTTGTCATGTGTATGAAGGTGGATATATAAGGTATATCTATTTTTATGTCAAATATGTCATTGTTTTAAATTCTTGTTCATGAGCAATTGGTTATGAATATTCATAAGTGACTCCATACCATAGGATAAAACATTGGTCTGTTTTCCATTGGAATAGTTGACTATCATTATTAAAATTGATATTTATCTTTATGTTTTGATCTGTCAAATAAATGTTATAGAGGTCAATCCATGTAATTCCATTCACATTTGCTAGAATGACTGTGATTTGACCATTCTAAGTTAGAAGGGTATTCCCACCCAAGTATATGGAGCTCAAAGTGTTGAGGGTTTTAAAAACCCTATTTTTGTCATTCTATATCTTTCTTGATCAATGTCTAGGATAAATAGAGCAAGCTCATTGAGAGTATTTCTTATGTCAGCAAGAAAAAGAACCAACAAGAAATCTTCATAACATCAGATTGAGCTAAAACAAGTTAGTGCACCCTATATTACTTGTTTAATTTTCTAATTTAGATTGCATGTGAGTATGCTCTCTCAAACACAAATGGAGTGGATCCCCAATGCAATGCAAATATGAATGCAAGATTGGATGAAAAGAAGAGATTCAAGAGCTAGTATGAAGAACTAGTCTCAAATTCTTCTCAAAGAAGATCTAAACTTATGAAAATGATATGAAAATGCAAGAAGAAACTATGATTCATTGAACATTAGCCTAGCATGTAACTTCTAAGTGATTTAAGCATAAAGAGCATGAAAACTAGAAATGAACTTCTAAAACTAAAATAGCATAATAACAATGTAAGAATGAGAGATGCAAATACAAGAGGAGAATGCCTCTATTTATAGATTTTTGGGAGAGAAGAGAAGGGATTGAAAGAGGTGGCACCTATGTGGCATCCACATAAGAGACACATAAGGGACACATGGGCTTGGAAGGGATGGGCATTCAAGAGTCAAACATAGCATTAAATGTTTGAGTGGCTCAAGACATTCAAGTGGGGGACAAATATGTAAGAACATTTAAGAGGGATGGGTGACCAATTTGGACAGAATTTTCACACGTGTGTGAGCATTCTATTAGCATTAAAAGGGTTAGGAATCACCTTTTTAAGTAGGATTAGATGATAATTAGGTGGGGGAGTATGCTTAGGAAGTGAGGTGATGGGTTTAGAGTAGGAATAGGGTAGGCTTAGGGTAGACTTCTACATTGGATTAATAGGTCTCTAGGTTGGTTTTAGATTATAATTCAAATTAGATTTGAATAAATCATAGCTTAGAAGAATTAGGGATATGGCGGATTTTTTAATAAATATAAATTTATTAAAAAGGGATTTTTGTGAGGCATGTATATTTAAATAAAATACATTAGGATAGTATTTAGATTATTTATAAATACCAACGATGAAACTATTTAATTGATTAAATTAAATAGTTAGATGAATAAAAGGGAATTTAATATTAATAATAGTATTAATATTTTTGGACGTCTACACTACCATTGATGTTGCAAGAACTATGGTGATTCAGAGAGATTGCCTCAAATGTTTTAGAGAGAAGTTATCAGCACTATTGTGTATACATTGAACAAGGTACATGTGAGGAAGGGTACCTATAGGACTCCTTATGAGTTATGGTTCGGTCACACACCTAGTGTGAAATACTTCAAAGTTTTTTTCAGCAAATACTAGATAAAGAGAGATGAATATACTGGAAAATTTGATCCTAAAAGTGATGAAGGAATATTTTGGGATAATCTACAAAGAGAAAATATTACAAGTGCCTAAACAAGAGAATCAACAAGTTGATAGAAAGTGCAAATGTGAAGATTGATGAATTCTCAGAGGATAATGAAGGTTCTGGCAAGAATAATTCTAAAGATGATCAAGGGATTTTTTATGTTCAACCAGTGGAGAAAGAACCTCAAATTCAGAACAATGAAGATGAACCAGTTCAACCGGTAGAAGAGGTTCCAATACCTAAACCAGTGATACTAAGGTATGTAAAGTTAAACCATTCAGTTGATCAGATTATTGGTGATAAGAATATTGGAGTTCAGACTAGAAGAAATATTAGAGAAAGTACATGTATGATTTTTGAATATGAATCTAAAACTGTAAAAGAGGCATTGACAAATGAAGATTGGGTTAAAGGCATGGAAGAATAATTAGATTAAATAAAGAAGAACAATACTTGGATACTAGTTCCCAAACCTATTGATAAGAACATGATAGGAACTAAGTGGGTCTTCAAGAATGAACTCAATGAAGCTAGTGAAGTGGTCAGGAATAAAGCAAGACTTGTGGTTAAAGTTTATGCACAAGAAGAAGGCTTGGATTATGGAGAGACTTTGGCACTAGTGGCTAGAATTGAAGGAGTGAGGAATTTTCTAGCCTATGCTATCTTTAAAGGTTTTAATTTTTTTCAAATGGATGTGAAATCTGGATTCTTGAATGGAATTTTGGAAGAGGAAGTTTATATTGAACAACCTGATGGTTTTACATTATCAGAAGATAAGGACTTGGTGTGTAAGTTGCAGAAGGCACTTTATGGATTGAAGCAAGCACCAAGAGCATCGTATGAGAGACTTCACTCTTATTTGATCAAGATCAGTTTCATTAAGACTAGTGAGGATATTAATGTTTACTTGAAGATTGAGAAAGATGATCAGTTGTTGATTGTTGAAGTCTTTGTGGATGACACCATTTTTGGTGAAAATGATGAGATGAGCATTGCATTTGCAAATGAAATAAAGATATAATTTGAGATGTCAATGTTCTAAGAGATTAAATACTTTGTTGTTTTGCAAGTGTCTTAGCTCACTAATAGAATTTACATTGGTTAGAAAAAGTATGTGAGGGAAGTATTGAAGAATTTTGGGTTAGAAGATTCAAAATTGGTTGGAACACCAATGGTGACCAGTTGCAAGCTATATAAGGAAGATGATTCTAAAGAGGTGAATGAAAATTTTTACAATGGTAAGTTGCACTATGTTATTTTTAGTAGGCCTCATGTAGCACATCCAGTTGGGATTGTTGCAATTTTTCAATCTAATCCAAAGGAATCTCATATGGTGGCAATGAAAAGAATATTTAAATATTTAAAGGGGACAACAGACTACAGTCTATGGTATGATCACAAAGGTGTTTTTACTTTGAGTGTGTTCACTCATGTAGACTGGACAGATAATGTGAATGATAGAAAGAGAACAAGTGGAGGAGCTTTATTTCTTGGTGGAAGACTTGTATCATGGACAAGAAAGAAGCAAAACTGCATTTCACAATCTTGTTAGCAATAATAGATCACCAATACAACTGAGGGGAGCGGGGTGGGAATCAATTGTATGCCATTAAATTTTACTTTAGAAACCAAATGACAAATATAATATTGAACACACTAATAACAACACCATAACAAAACCAATTGTTGTCGAGGAAACCCTGTTAAGGGAAAAAAACTCGGTAGGAATTAGCACCCACAAATAATGCATTTAAAGTATAGTATCCCAGTTAGGAGATTTCACACTGTTAAGAGTTGATTATTACATACACTACATAGTCCCTGTTAAAGGATAGACCCTGTTAGGTTTCAAGAGAAACAATAGGCTCACTGCCCAGGCTCACTACCTAAAGAAGGCTAAATCCACCTAAAGGACTCACTGTTCGAGATGTAGATAAACAAAGATATAATACCCAGTGAACTGGTTGATAGCAAAAACTTTTCTTAAATAGTTCCAATGAAGTTCATCAATCACTATCTCTTCTGTACATCCAGAAAACTTCTCAAATACAAGCTCCCAACTTCCACACTTCAATGTCCACTCTCCTTATCAAGAAAATAACTCTCCTTTATAAAAGTTTACAATAAGCAATTAGGTTGGCCAATTAAGACTTCCCCAATGCACAAAAAATTACATAACCCCTTGCTAAGATACACATGGTACCTTAAACAAGTTAACATAAATTATAAATTATGAAATACAATTCACGCTCACCATCCATAATACACACTACATCTATGAAGTCTGCCCCAAATAGGTCTTCTCAGAACACACGCAACAACTGATGTCACCAAGAGTCTTGCGACCCAAGAGTTATAAAAAAAATTCCTCAACATGTCTCCTGACATTCCCCAAGATTGCTTAACATGAAGCGTGCTCGCACCCATGTTATCCACAAAAATCAAAGACTAACACTGTCATAATTCTCTGTCACTGTTCTGCAAACAACGTTCACCAAAGTTATTGTAACTCAAACAAACAGAAACATAAACTCAAGTGACCTTAGATATTTAAGTTCCCAACTTGTCCCTTAATACATATCTGTGCTTGCATCCTTTGAGAGTCCATACAATGTCTGTACACAACTATCAGTCTTGACTGTGCCTGAGATGACCGGTCTGACTAAGACTTCAACTGAACATATGTTGACATCAATGACAAAACATGAATGCCAACAACTCCAACAAAATCCATTCCAACAATCTCCCCCTTTGGCATTGATGGAAACACATCAGAAAATGCCTTAAGTTTGTAGGAAAATACTTAATGTGGCTTTGTGAGATGTGAAACACATGATGAAATAAGGAATTTGGGGCTAGTGTGAAGCTTCCTAGGAACTTCACAAGTTTTCTAGAAAGTGCAATGTGGGCTAGAATTATGTGGATGATGGGTTTCCAAGAATTGGGACCAACAAGAAAGTTTGGACATCCATATGGGTTCCACAACTCTACAAATGGAGGAGGAAAGTGGGGAAGCAAGAAGTGGAGGAAAAGGATAATTTTGTTGAAAAGTGGCAAACATCATGAAGATTTTGGAAACTCTTGCAAGTTAGAAAATAACCAACATGAGGAAGCCCGAAATCCCATCCAAGGCTTGAAAGTGACCCAAGAATCCTCGTACTTAAAAGTTGAAACATCCCATTAAATATTTCAAAATCACATATCCTATTTCTCAACACTAAATTCTAATGGAGGTAATTTCGCAATAGGGACCTACCCATTGTGAGATGTGAAACGTAGGAAAAAGTAAGGAATTTGAAGTGTGGAGCTTCCTTGAAAATTCACAAGTTTGTAAGAAAGAGAAATGTGGTTAGACTTATGAAGATGACGATTTTTTAGGAATTGGGACCAATAAGAAGTTTGAACATCCATTTGTGTTCCAAAACTCTATAAAGGGAGAAGGAAATCGGGGAGACACAAAGTAGAGGAAAAGGGGAATTTTGTTGAAAAGTGGTAAGTACCTTTTAGAGTTTTGAAACTCAATGCAAGCTAGAAAATAACCAATATGAGGAAGCCCAAAATCCCACTCATGGCCCAAAAGTGACCCAAACACCCTCAGACTTGAAAGTTGAAACATTCTATTAAATATTTCAAACTTACATATCCTATTTCTCAACACTAAATTCTAATGGAGGTAAGGACAAAGTAAGGAATCTATGGGGAGTGTGAAACTTCCTAGAAACTTCACAAGTTTGCATGAAAGTGAAATGTGGGCTGGACTTATGAGGATGATGGATTTTGAAGAATTGAAACCAACAAGAAATTATAGACATCTATGTGGGTTCTACAACTCCACAAATGGACGAGGAAAGTGAGGAAGCGCAAAGCAAAAGAAAATAAGAATTTTGTTGAAAAGTGGCAAATATCTTTACAAGTTTTGAAACTCGATGCAAGCTAAAAAATCACTAACATGAGAAAGTCAAAAATCCCACAATGCCAGAAAATAACACAAACGCCCTCATATTTGAAAGGTGAAACAGTCTACTACATGTTTCAAAATCACACATCCTATTTCTCAACACGTAATTCTAATGGAACTAAGTCCACAATAGAAACCTTCCAATTGTGAGATGTGAAACCATTACAAAGTAGAGAATTGAGGGGAGCATGAAGCTTCCTAGAAACTTCACAAATTTACAAGAAAGCCAAATGTAGAATAGACATCCAAGATAGAAAATGACCAAACACCCTCATATTTAAAAAATAAGACATTAGATACCTATTTTTCAAAATCAAATATTCTATTTCTCAACACTAAATTCTAAACGACATATAAGTCCCCAATAGAGGCCCACCAATTGTACATTATCTTTACTTCCCCCTTGGTTAAGGAGAGGTGTTGAGAGTTGACAGGTTTTGTTTGTCTTCCCATCATCCACATAATGGTTTAACTCATACTTGATGAGACAGATGGACTACAAACATGGCGTCTTTTACTTGCAATATAATCAGACCGACACCGACAGTACCCTTTGCACTCATTTAGTACGGTTCAAACGTTTCCCCGTCCAAATTTCTGTCACCTTTATACGGGTTGTTGGCTTGTGGGAGCCTTTCATAACGTGAAATCGTTTTGTACGTTTTGACGGATTCATAATTCATACGCTGAGAATAATATATGTTCAAAATCAGCTGGGCAGTCCGTGAAAATGTGATCCAAAGTATATCCTATGTATAACGAGGGCCCATGTACCCTTTTAATGCTTTTCAACAATAAAATTTAGGATGTTGAAATCTATTTGGTACAATGGTTTATTAAAGTAAATGTAAAATAAATTTAAGTTTTAAAATGATGAAATGTGAAAGTAAATGTAAAAATTAACTGTGTTTTCAATTGAATTATAATTTTATATATGAAAAAATAATTTTGAATTTAAAAAGGTATGAAATAAAATCTTATATACTTTTTAGAAGGATTTGAATATGGTGTCTTAAATTATTGAGTTATAGTTACATATCATGAATAAATATCATATAATATTGTTGAAGTGTCAATATCAATAATAGTATCTTTTTTGTAGAGTTTGTGGAACTTCTAATTTATAGCTTAAAACATATGAGATGCAACTCTTAAGAATCAATAAATATATCAAATTTTTTTTGAAATAAATATGAGATTCAACAAAGATTTCAAGTTGATGAACACAATCAATATTTTGATTTTGTACAATTTGATAAGATTTATTATGAAACTCAACTTTAAAACCTTTCAAACATGTTTTCTTGTGGGGTACATATAATGGGATATCAATGAGTGTTTTGTTTTTCTATTTTAATGCGCACTAAATAAATTAGTAATTTAAAATATATTTAAAATAAAAATTAAAAGAATAAGTAAATAATAAGAATATATTTTGATTTAGAAGAAGTATTCATGATTTGTTAGTTGATGAAGTGAAAATCAAGAGTGAAGTTGGACAATTAGGTGCAACAAAAATTAGTGTCCTCAAATTTGATAAGGTTTGATAATGGAAAAGTTTTTGTTACTCTTTGGGTTGAAAATTAAAGTTGTTTAAAACCTTAGAAAAGTAGACTAAGTCATTTAAATGACATATGCATCTACAATTACAATAGAGATGTGATATTTGTGGCTACATTCTCAAACCATAAAAACTTCAACTTTTAGAATAAAAGTGTCTCAACATAAAATATCAGTATCCTTGCAATGTTGAAATTTGGTCAATGATCAAGAAGAAATGCAGTTTGGACTTTTAGCTACGAAAGAGAATAAGGTTGGGGGTGTTAGGGATTTTTCTTGCAGGTTCTTAAAACAGTGTAAATGCTTACTCTTTATATTTCCAATTTAAACTCATGCAAGAGAAAGCCCAACTGATGAGGACTTAGTTCCTCCTACTTTGAGATCCACAAACTCAAGCGGGTGTACCTTCAAATAATTACTAATTCTCAGTATCTATTAAAGTGGATTAGAGCTTTCATTGATTGGCTAGTTATATTTTACTGTATCAATTGATGAAACACCTTGCAGATGACAATGATTAACTGAATACAGAACATTATAAGAGCATTATAAGCCAAATTATGGTCTTGACAATAATAAGCATCAGTGAGATAAGGATTCTCATCCTTCTTCCTTTTTGTAGATCTCAGAACTTAGGAGGGTTAACCTAGTGATTCTCTCTTTAAGGAATCAACAAACTGAACTGTATTCTCAATACAATTGCTTAAAACACATATATTCTTTGTAACTCAAGTGTAAATGATTGATTTTCTTTAAATATTGGATGATGATCAACTACTTGCCAAACCCTAAACCAGTGCCTAATCCTTGGGCAAAGAGTCAATATCAAATGCAAATCCATAATAAACAGATTAATGTTAATACATGCAATTTAGATAGAATGCCTTACAAACTATCCTTTCACTCCCATGCCCCTGTTATGAGATCCTAATACTAATGCTTAGCTCTCAAGGATCACTTATAAGAATTATTCCTTCCTTGAAAGAACTCACAAGCAACTGCACAATTACCTTATAATTGGTATATCTAAAATGCCTATCAAATCAAACATACAAGAGCTAAAATAGAAATATAAAGAGACAACACAAGATATAGAACAAAAACTATAATTATTTTATTAATATTGGTGCTGCTTCAAATACATTCAATAGACAATAAGCACAAAACTTAGACAAAATTGAGCAGTCTGGCTTGCAATTATATTTCACCTTTCCTCCTCTCTTCTAAACCATCTTGGAATCCTTAAAAATTAAGGATCCAACAAGCTTCGAATGGTTTAAGACCTAATCCTAAAAGCTAGAAGAAGACAAAAGACAATAAGACTCCAAGCGGTGGAAGGACAAAATAGGCATACAATCAAATTAGACCTTTTGAAATCTCATGCTAGCTAGCATCTCTGTCTGAATATATTCTGGATAGCCTCCAATAGTTATTGCGAGATTTAGTGACTGCCATTACAGGCTAACATACAGTAATCTTTTAGATGACTAACCTCCCTATGCTCAAAGATTAGGTGCCAAGTGTCCTTCTACTCTTCATCCATGATGTCAAGGTCAGCTGTCGTAGTCTTCTTTTTATTGGGCTTTGTAAGAACATCCCATGCTGCTACACCTTCCTCTATAGGCCAATTAAAGCTTTGAATGCTTTCTAGTTGTGCCTTTTGCCTCTCCCATCTAGCATCTGTTATGCTTTTGAAATCTGTTACAAATTTTCTGAAATCTGTCTCGGCCTTAAATGCCTCATCCAAGGTTTTATTAAACCTTTCCATAACTAATTCATTGTTGTCAGAAACAAATGCCTCTTTACTAGGAAATAATGAATCAAATTCATTCCTCCATACCTCCACTACTTTGATCTCATTGTCCTCTAACCTTATGGAAGGAATAAAATTATTGTAAACATATCCAAACATGTTCAATCTGGTTTCTATCTGATTTTCCTTGCCCTTGAAAAAGGACAAGGTTACCCCAATTTGTTCTATCTCATCACCCACTTGTGTTACAACTTCTGGAAAGTCTACCCTGAGTGGCAATAGAGATGCTAACCTTTCAAATAAACTGGTCCTAACTGACCAAGTCCCAAAATAGGGGTTCAATATTGATACAAAACTAGTTACCTCTACTTGTAGGCCAGGCAACTTATTGTAGGCTCCATGCACTAAGTCAACTTTATCTTTTAGGATGTTAATCCTATGTTGTAAGATGTTCAAGAAGGCTTCTAAAGCCACATTATTCTTCTTTGTATCTTTATGCTATGTTTCCTTCTGAGCATCCCATGTATCCTTTGTTTGTACAAGTGTACCTTCAACCTGTTTAGGTTCAGCAGGAACAACTTCAGGGATCTCTTGTAGCTTCTGAGTCAGTTCTACTACCAACTTTTCTAGTGCTTTGATCTTTATCAATCCCAATTCTCTGTCCTTAACAACAAGAATTGCCTCATCAAATAGATTTTTATATCTATTTAACATTTGTACTGCCTTTTCTTCATTGAGGTGAGCAAAGTGAGTTAGGGCCTGTGAAATTTTAGGATCACCTATATTATGAACATACCATATGATTTTATCCCCTTCTGTCTTCTCTTGTACATTTATTAGTGATGGGTTTTGGTTCTTGGGAGCTAGAGCCCACATAGCTAGGGTTTGGGACTTTGCATCATAACCACATCCTTTAATCATCTCTCCCACTTGTGTTTCTAAAGAGAATTTAATGTCTGGCTTCCTTCTGATTTGATTTATGATGAAGGCTGAAGCCAGGTCCCATCCTTCTACTAGTAGCATGTCACTTGATTTAACTAGCTATCTAGCTTTATCAAGGGTTATGTTCTCAAATTATGGATCGTATTCTTGGAGAGCCTGTAAGGCCTCACTTGTGATAGCTTCTCCTCCTGCTAGTTGTAGCTGTGCCCCAACTTGTTGTTTCTTGGATCATATAAGAAAATCCTTAAATTCCTTGGTTTCCTTGAATTCATCATCCTTCAAGAATTCCTCCTATTGCAGCTCCCTTTCATCTTGACATAATAAAAGAGGCATCTCAACATTATCATCTATGTCTTTTCTTTTCTTTTTTCCTTCTCTTATGACCTTTCTCAATTGGTGTGGTGGTACCCTAAATTTTGAGAATTTAGAAGTCCCAATCCATTATCAAGAAGCAAGTTTCTCCATACTAAAAAAATTAAAGGAAGGAAGCTTTATGACACAAATAAATAGAACTAATTAATCGAAGCCTTCAGAAAATGTTGGAATTTCAACCTACTACAAAGATGATGCCGACAGAGGCTAAAGATGGTCGAATTTTAAAAATCTAAAACCGACCCAGTTCGGGAATTCAAATTTCCTACCTCCAAAACAATTCTTAGCTTTTAATGATGTGTTTTGAATTTTTGACCAAAGCCAAATCCGAAAGTTAGGTAGTTATTTTTTAGTTAGTTTAGTATTTTTTCAAAATATTTTATAATAAGGGTTGTGTCTTTTCACCTTAAGGAGGTGTGAAAGCCACTCAAACA
>MU228484.1:744113-760808 GCA_018584345.1 Thuja plicata
CTTTCAATTACTCAAAGTATTTCAGTTTACAGTTTATGATATATTGCTTACAATTTGATTTATTCAAGCCTACTTGCCATCTTGAGAGATCGGTTGAATTCTATACACAAGTTATCTGCTATAAAATTCCTTAAACCGGTAGATAGTGCTTAAGGTAAAGGTTCACCCGCCTTGGTCTTGCAGAGATAGAAGTGCAGGGGAAGAGGATCATAATCGATCATTCCCGTTAGTTGGCCAAAAACAATTGGTTTTCCAAACACTGGATTGGCAAGTCCATAGGAAATCCAATTCAGCACATTTGGGCACCAACATGGTGATCATAGGCACTTGTTCCAGTGAATAGTGCACTCACTTTATCATTTTTTCTCTTCTGTGTCTTGACATCAGAAGGCTCCCCTGTTTTCACCTTTTGTTTTTTCAATGGAGGTTCAATAACTACCTCAGCCTCATGTCCTTGTGTTAGGTCAATTATGATTTCCTCAATCTAAGGTGGATGATCCATTGGTGGTGGGCTGTGTATTGAGTAACTGCTACTATATTTTGAGGAAGACTACTTATTTGGACCTCTATCCTTATCCTCAATTGTCTCTTCCAGTTGATTGCACAGAGTCTCATAAGACTCAATCATCCTATCTAATCTCTATAAATAGGGCATACCTGGGAAATAACCCCCAAATGGGATCCCTTTCTTCTTGAGTTGTTTCTCTAAATTCATCAGGTCTTCATACTTTGTTGTTTTGCTTGAAATCTCATCCTCTTCAAGGATGTTCCTAATAAGATCCTCCTCTTCACATGGCTGATGTTCTTTAGTAATTGGAATGGATGGTGTCAAAATTTTCTTGGCACCTCTTATGAAATATTTTGTATCAATGTATCTATACAGGACTACATCCATTCTGTAATGCCTCAACCATCCATTCACAACATCATAAGCCTTATTACCAATTGTAAAATTAGAAGCTATAAAATTCCTAGGTGTGAATGTTCCTTTCCTATGTGGAGCAAAATGCTCCCTATTAGTCAGCATGAGCTGCCATAGGAACTCCATAACAACAATTCTTGGTGGTACTCTGTATGGTAAAATGTGTGGCGGTTGGGAGCAACCATAAAATCTAATCAGAGGGAAATTTTGATGATAATAAAAGTCTCCCCAGTTAAGATCTCTATTCCACTTATCCACAAACTTCCAGGGCCTCAAAAGTTGTAATACTTTGATTGGTAGCCTGGTCATGTTGACTCCTAAGTTACTCAACAGAGATATACTAACCAGTTCTCAAAAGCACAGAACTCATTCTCTCTGGATGTGTAATTCCATATCCTTAACCAAGTTTGCATAGGGTTGGCTTGACCATGATAAAATATTTTAGGCATCAGATTGGGAAAGTCCATAATATTAAAATTGTAGAATAAAAGTAAATGCCTGAGAAAAGAATACTGTAGGAATTTAGGGCTTCCTTCCTTCTTCTGAATATCCACAAATCCCTGGTGCATTTTATCAATTACATATTGAATGTAATCATAATAAGCACTGACATAGGGACTTTGCAAGGCCATAATTATCATTAGCATATCAGAGGACAGTCTCTCTCTCTTCCACTATCAATGCCTAAAACTCTACACAAGGCATATGAAATATACTTCATGTAGATTGCCAGGTCCTTCTAGAAGTAGGGCGCATTATCACTAGGGATAGGTGCTATATAATTTCTAGTTCCTTTCGGCACATGGGCTTGAATCAATTTAGCTACAATACTAGCCTCCCCAGTATACCTAGCAGCTAAGGCTTTCAGGTTTATCTCTGTTGTGCAAGGGTTGTATATATTGAAGGCTTTCATGAACGAAGCCCTATCAAGAGTTACTAGTATTGTACCATCATCCTTCTTAATGTTCCTTTAAATTGGATCATATCTACTAGCTAGTTCTAACAACAAATCAACATCCATAAATACATCAGGAGCAATTATTTTTTCTAAACCTGACATCCAAGGATTTGACATAGGCACTGGACCCTCACTATTCCTATGAATTTAGCTAAATAAATGATATCCTGAATAGTCAGGTGTCTTTGTATCTCTAATGTAAGGAAAATTGTCACCAAGGTACTTTTCATTTACCTTCTTTCCCTGATTGGATCCTGGAAGGATAGCTATGAACTCCTCTGAGTAATTTCTCTTTCCCTTGAGATCATCATCATCTCCACTCATCCCGCTAGTTGATGCAATGCTCACTGCTCTACTCATCTTGTTTGTTCTGAATAGAAACTGATCAAATCTCTTGTCTTTACTTTGAAAGTCTGGATAACTCTGTTCTCTTGAAAACACTTATCACTTATGCAAATTTCACTCTAAAAACTGAAAATTTTGGTGAAATGAAGTGATCAACAGTAATGCCTACTTATTCAGAGAAATCAATGCTCAAATCTTATTTCAAAATCATAGATTTTCAATTCATCCACTTTTTTCATTACTTCTATGTGCTGTGACATAATTTTTTCTTTCTAGCCGTGGCATTTGAAACTGATAGGTGATCAATTTTGAATGATTGCCTTTTCAACTAAAACCTTATTATATTTGAAATAAGATCAAGATCTGATATGATTGGTTCATTTATCATAACTTAGAAACTCTTTAAACATTCTGTCATAATCTCTATGCTCTGATTGGATGATGACTGTACAACACGGCGTGGAAGAAAACCTCATACTTTACCTCATTCTTACTCTAGTTTTTATCAGCAACTTCCCGACTGTATAATCTCCTTGTCGCTGAGAGTTATCATTAACTCTGGTTCTTTTCTAAGACTTAACAATCACCACACAATCAACATCTTGATTAACATTCATCTCTTAATCACTAAAAGAAATCATTTAACTCATGTTCCTTTTGAGACTCCATGACTAATGCTTCAAATAACTCTTGCTTAAACCTTTTGTTTATTTAGAGACTACGCGACTGTGTAAAATCAAAGTCACTTTAAGATTTCACTAACCCTGAGTTTCTTTTGAGATTACGCAACCATCGTCAAATCTTCTTTCCATTGGACGGTTCGCGTGAAATCTCGCATCCACTTTATAGTTTCTTCATTTGATCTGAGACTTCACGACTACCCTTTGATCAGGTTTTAATCCAATGGTTCATGTGTAATCTCATTAGCTTTATATTTAACTACAATTTATCTTGAAACTTTGTGACTTAAGCTATCTCCAAGTCGCTGGATAAATTTCTTAACCTCAAGTTTGCATTGAGACTTCATGACTAACTCAATTCTTTGCATGACTTAGACACGTGTTCAAATTTGAATCACCTCCGCTGAATCACTGAATTTTCTTTGAATATTTGAATTTCATTAGTGACTTCATGCTATCCATTAGATCTCTTCTCTTTCATGGTTCAGATCTGCTCACTGCAAACTTCACTTGATTTTTACTTAACCTTTATCAACCACAGTTCTTATTTAGACTTCATGAATAACTAAATCTCGTTGTTGCTGATAGAATTCTCTGACTCAAGGTTTCTTTCAAGATTGAACGCCAACCTTTAGATATTCTTCTAATCTAATGGTAGTTGCTAGATCTCTTAATATTTCATTCATGTAAAATTTTATCTTGTGACTTCATGCTGGCCATAGGATCAACTTTGCATCAGACGGTAGTCACTTTATCTCACAACTTTTAACTTAACCCTTGCTTTAAAAAGAGATCTCACAACTGAATGTATTCAACTCATCTTTTAACCTTGGTATATTTGTGAGACCTTGCAACTCAATAAACTCAAAGTCGCTTAAAGATTTCTTAACTGAAGAGTTTACTCCAAGACTTCACGCCCACAACTAGATAATCCTAAAAATCAATGGATATCACTTAATCTCATATCTTTTGAGTTAACTCTTATTTCCTTTCATGATCACGTGACTGCATGAAAGATTCAACCCTTTTTTAACTTTGATCTTCTTTCGAGACTACATGACTGAATGATCTCAAAGTCACCAAAGGACTCTTTAACTTTGGGGTTTCAAACAAGAATTTCCATGAACCACAAGATCTAAATCTTCATCAACGTCCTGTGTGAAATCTCCTTAACATTTAAAGCATATTCTTTTCTTATGGAGATAACACGATCAAAGCATTTTGCTAAGTCTTGAAGGAAAATGGAATATTCTTAAATCTTAACGAGACATCGTGACTTAACATTGAAACATGGATAAATCACATGACTTAAGTGATTCAGACTTTTCTAAAAAAGTAACAGAAAAATAGAAACCATTTTGGAGAACTAGGGTTTTCTCTTGGTTATGAATGAAAACTGTCCTAAGACTTAGGGTTTTACACACTTCATTGAATTTTAGGCTTGGAGACCATTATTTGTTGAAGGATTTTGATAGCATTAGACTCAATTTTGACATTTAAGGTAGGAAACTAGATGAGAACTCAAAAATTGTACTAGCAAGCTTCAAAACTAGAAATAAAAAATTAGTGGCTCTATTTGAGGATGCTCAAATGCAAGTTTAATGCAAGAACCAAAGATCTCTAGGAAGCAAACCATGCAGACTACACTCACTAACCTACAGCAGAAAGAAAACATACAATAGAAAGAAACACACCTATATACATATGATACAAAACTATTGTGCATGGAAAATTTAATTCTTAACTGAAGAAAGGTTTTAAGAACTATCCATGCACTAACAATTCAAATTATTCTCCATCCATTTTTTTCAAAAGATATGAATCCTTTCCAAAACTTTAACAAACCACAAAGGGACCTAACCATGTAATGATTCAAACTTCTTGTTCTTCCCTTTGTCCTCAGCCCTTACATTCCATTGGAGCACTAAATCATCAATCTTGAATTTTATGTTACTTTTTCTCTTATCAAACAGATACTTCATTTTATGTTGCAACTTAATAGTCTCCTTTTGACTTTCTTTTTTGACCTCATCTAATTTTTCTAATTGCATCATCCTATCTTGTATTGGGTCAGAAACATTTAACTCTTCTTCTTGAATAAACTTATATACTGGTAGTAAATTATTCATGGGCATTCTAGATTGTAAACCATATATAAGTTCAAAAGGTGAGTTGCCTGTTGCTTTTTTCATTGTTATTCTTTCAGCCCATATAGAAAGTTTTAACTTTGTATGCCAAGCTCTTTTATTCTTCTCAAGGGTCTTCTTCAAAATTTCAATATACTCTTATTGCAGGATTCTTCTTAGCCATTTTATTAAGGGTGATATGGGGAAGAATGAGACATCATAATCCCATACTCATTACAAAAATCCTTAATTTCATCTGATCTAAAGCACATAGCATTATCCATTATTAATTTTACAGGAACACCAAATCTGGTCAAAATGTTTTCCATCAGAAAATCAGTGACCACTTTACTAGTTGCCTTCTTTGTGGTAATTGCTTCTATCCAGTTTGTAAAATAGTTAGTAGCAACAAGTATCCAACTATGACCTCCACTGGATTTCTCTGAAAATTCTCCAATGAAGTCAATCCCCCACATAGAAAAAGGTGCTTCAACACTTACAAGGTTTAATAACAGGGCACCTGAGAATTTCAATTTATTGGAAAACCTTTGGAAAGGTTCACATTTTCTAACAAATGCATGAGTATCATTGAATAAGACAGGCCAATAATATCCAGCCCTCAAGATTTTATGGGCAGTGGTCTTAGCAGAGAAATGTCCTCCACATACTCCAGCATGCATTTCAACTAATACCTTCTCAGCTTGCCTATGATCTAAACATAATAATAGTACATTGTTTCTATCTTTCCAATACAAATCTCCTTGAACTAGAGTGAACTTTTGAGCTTATAACCTGAGATTTCTTTTCTGGTTGCCTGTCATAACTTTAGGACATTTGGGATTCTTTAAGTAATACATGATATCGACATTAAAAAGTTGACTTTCAATATGGGTTATTGTTGAATCCTGTACCACTATGTTATTCACTTGCACCAAGTCTAAATTTTCTTCTGTCATAATTTTTGCTAAGCCTTGTCCTCTTACCAACTTGGTAATATGATTTCTAAATTAAACTCTTGAATTCTATTAATCCATTTACACCTCTTACCAGTCACTTCTGATTGAGTAAGGATGTCCTTTACTGTTGATTGAGGTACATATGCTAATACTTTGGCACAAACCAAATAAGGTCTGAATGATTTTACAACTTTCACCAAAGAATATGCCTGTTTCTCCATCATTTCATAATTCAATTCTTCAGCTTGAAGGGATTTTCTAAAAAAGGCAATAGGATTTTCAAAAACCTCTTCATCTTTCTGTAGTAAAACAACAACAATAGTATGAAAAGATGCAAATGAGAATAAAGAGAAAGGCTTACTGTAATCAGAGGACTTCAAGATAGGTGCCTCCTAAACTACTTTCTTAATCCTTTCAAAAGATGGTTGAGCTTCTTCACTCCATTGAAACTTTGCATCTTTCCTCAATTGTTTAATAATTAGTTTGACAATCTCATCAAAATTTGCAATAAATCTTCTCACAAAATTTATCTTTCCTAAGAAGGACTGCACACCTTTGATATTTCTTGGAGCAGTGGCCTTTTGAATAGCTTCTATCCTTTCTGGGTCAATCCTTACTCCATCTTTAGATACTATATGTCCCAACAACTTTCCTTCTGTCACTGTAAATTGACATTTTCTAGGATTCAGAGAGACACCATATTTCAAGGCTTTATTAAAAAAAATTCTAGGTGTTCACAATGATCCCCTGATTTCTTGGAATATGTTGTCAAATCATCTTGGTATATTACCATGAACAAGTTAATAAACTCATTGAATGCAACATCCATGGCTCTCTAAAAAGTTGCTCCTGCATTTATTAATCCAAATGAAATTCTAACATATACATAAGTACCCCATGGGGTAGTAAATGCAGTCTTGAACTGTTTTGACTATTTTACTAACACCTGGTTGTAGCCATAAAATCCATCCATCATTGATAATAGCTCACAACCAATAACCTTATGTAACATTGCCTCCTTATTAGGTAAAGAATAATTATCTTTCAAAGATGCAATGTTCAAATTTTTGAAATCAACACATAATCTTATGTCACCATTCTTCTTTCTCATTGGGACTAGATTTGAAATCCAAGTTGAATGTCTAATGGGCTGGATAATCCCTACATCTTTTATTTTCATCAACTCCTATTTCATTTTAGGGGCCAATAGTGCAATAATGGGTCTCTGTTTCTGTCTAAATGGCTTTACAGCTGATTTCAACGAGATTTCATGTTGAAAAAGATCTTCCCTATATGCCTTCAAATCTTTATAAGACCACGCAAACACATGCTTATGTTTTCTTAATAATTTTATCAAATTTGTTCTGACATGGGAATCTAATCCTTTTCTAATATATACTATCTGAGGAGTGGTCTTTGATCCTAAATTTATCTCTTACAAATCCTCAACCTTAGCATTGCTCATTTTTTATGAATGATCATTTTGACTACTAAACAATGCTTCTAACTCTACCAGTCCCTTAGGGATCAGGTAAGAACTTAATTGGACAACCTCATTCCCCAAATCACAATTCCTACTATTAATGACCTCAAGTAAAGAGTTGCAATCTATATGTTGTTCTTCATAATGGTCTAGGCATTGAATAAATATAAGAATATCTTGGTCATCTTCAAATACTCGCCATTTGTAAATATTGTCAGGGACAACTGGTCTTGTTTTTATTTCAACTATTGATACCCCATTTAATGTCAAATCATCAGTTTTCAAAGCAACATTAGCTAAGAAATCTGCCATAAGTTTTTGGACCTTTCTATCCAGTTAATATTAAAGGCATCAAAAGATTCAATTTGGTCCCAAATATCATGCTTCTACATTTTTTAGTCTATCATTTTTCACAGCATATTTGGACCTGACTTGGGCTTCTACTAACTCTAAATCACCATAAAATTTTAGACATTTTCTTCAATGTTTAGCCCTAAAAACAAAGCCTCATATTCTGTTGTATTGTTTGTACATTGGAATGATAATAGGAAAGGATACTTAAATGTTGTACCTAATGGAGAAATAAGTAAAACACCATCTCTTGATCCTTCCTTAGAACAAGATCTATCACAATACATCTTCCATAAACCATCATTCTGCATAATCATCCTCTTCACTAAGGGATCAACATTTTTACATTGATGAGCACTCCTCTTCACTCTGAATTTCTCCATGTCAATATCTACACAATAATTGAGATTAGTGTCTTCATGTAACTCAATCATATGGGGTGTCCTACCTTCTTTGGACACCTTGACATTATTTCTAGCAATATTAAAAGTGGCATAAGATAAATCACACTGAATACTACCCCCCATTGAAGCACTCCATTTCCTGGACAACAACATGCCATAATGTGGTGGGATATCAACCACCAGTATAGTTATTCTTAATACTATGTCAGGGCATATAGCTAACTTATAAGGTAAGGCCTCAATGGTACCAACAACATGGATCTCTCTTGAATCCATCTCTTGACACCTCCCATGAGGAGTATCAACTTGTAATCCCATGGATCTCATGATTTATGTAGGCATGATAGTATTAGATGCTCCTGAATCTATCATGTAGTTTTTGAGAATCTTACCATTAATTACCAATGTTAGGGAAAAGGGACCAACAATTCTTGCAGAAGTATTTGTGTTTAAATAAATCTGAGGAATCTCAGAAAGCATTCCCTTGGCCTCTTTTCAACATATTCTAGTTTTTGAGGTTTCATTGGAGACACACTGTTCAATACTAAAAGGAACTTTTCCTTATGTTCTTTTATCCTCATCATTTCTATAAATGGGACCTTGATAGTCATTTGAGATAGACACTAGCCCATATCAACATGATTATATATCACATCAGAGGATTTTGGTTTTTCTACAATGATATTACTATCCTCTATTTGAATGTTCAAAGTAGACTCTTCTTTCTTGGATTTCTTATTTTCAACTTTGGAAGAGGAAGCACTTATTTCTGGCACTTAAGCTTTTCCTTCATGTACAATGTTTGGATCATTATCTTTGTTCATAATTTTGACCTTAGGCTTATTTACATTTTCCCCAAGTCCATCTCTTTTTGGTGTATACTTGGCATCTGTCTTGTTTTCTTTGATAAAGATGCTAGCTGGATGACTACCTACATCACCCACTACTCTATCTCTCAAGTGGTAGTTACTTCTTTCTTTATTTACTAGATCCACAGTGATTGTAGCCTTTTCTTCATCAGAAGGTTTTCTTATTGTGGTAGATTCCTAACTATTCTGAGCATAACATCTTATATCATCAACTTCCTCTTCCTCACCATCAAACATGACTTTTTGGTGATATACCTCCATTCTTCCTTGTGAACCATACATGTCAAGATTCTCAAATTCATCTTCAGAATCTATATCATGACATGCATACGAATTAGTCATATCACATCTATTATGATCACATAGCTCACCCTCTTCACTTTATTGCTCTTCAATAGAACTTATGTCCATGGCTATAACAAGAAAATTAGGGTTGTGTGGGGCTTGACAAGATTCACACCAGTAAGTATCACTGCACATGTTTTATAACATTTTTGTGTAAAGGATCAGGGGTCCTATTTTCAGGTTCATCTTTTCTTGGTGGGGCAATCGGATTTCCATCCTTGAACTGGGTACCATAAGGATGATTCTGCATCCTATTAGATGGATTATAAATATTTCTATAGGATGGTCTGTTGTTTTGTGGAGCCTTGTATTCTTTATAATCGGGTTCTTTCTGGATGCTCCTACTAAAACCTGCATCATCTCTTCTACCCATTTTCCCTGACACCCTTGTATTCATTTCTATGTTCACTGCTATTTTATATGCATCTGTAAGAATTCTAGGATTCTTATCTCTAAGAGCATACCCCATCTTAGAATCAAAAGCATTTAGATATGTAGCTAGACATACCTTTTCATCTAGTCTGATCTTTTCAAATAGCTTGTGCATGGCTCTTTGAAATCTTGTGTTGAATTCAATGACCTCTTCATTAAAAATTTTATTTATGTTATTGAATTCATTTAACAAAAATGCTTCGTTAGTTTTGTCACCATACTGATCTTTGAATAAATCTATTAATTATTCCATAGATGCTACAGAACCATTAGACAATCCTCTAAACCATTCCCTAGCATCTTCTACTAAGGATTGAACAAAGAGCTTCATTAGGACATCTTCATGATTAATATTCAAATCATCTATGATATCTATAAATTTTCTCAAATGTACTTCACAAGAAATAACATTGTTTCCTGAAAACTTTGGGATTTTTTCCCCAATATAACTAGGTACTGTATTAGGGTAACCAGGAATACCAATAAAAGTAAATTGTTTGTACCTTTCTGGTTGCAATGGTTTCCTTTGAAATTTGTCATCATCTTGGAAAGTAGCAACTTTGGCTTTTGAAGATGTAGTATTTTCAGCACCAGCATAAGAGTATTTAGAAGATTGCAAGAATTCAAACTTCTTTTTCATCTCCAAGGTAGCGGCTTCATATTATGCCTTCTCCAACATCTTAGCCATGGTTTCTTTCTCCCTTCTTGATCTCTCAAGAACAATGTCTAGTTTAGAAATTTGTTTTGTTAGGACTTTGTGAGTTTTTGGTTCATCAATTTCACTTCTAGTAACTTTAGTTTTTCCTTTATCTCTAGAAGCTTATGAACCAAAAGCTTTGTGATTGACTGGTATCTCTTGACTTCTATGCGACCTTTCAACATTCTTTGCGGCTTGATGTCTCAAAGATCTTCTTCTAAATTTATCAACATTTCTTTAATCATGTTTTTTTTATTTTTTAGATCTTTTTATCTCTTCTTTTGTTGAATAAGGGCCAACTTCTTTATTAATATCATTTCCTCTTCAGCAAGTTCATCAGAGGGAATTTCAGAATCTGGACTGATAGTATCTATCCCTTCTCTCTCACTAGAAGTAGTAGTAATTGTATATGTTTCTAATCCTATGTCAGGGGCTTCTTCATACTCTGAGGTGTTCCCCTCATGAATGGATTTTATTGCATCTTTTCTTCTAGTCTTTTCCTCTTTTCTTGGAGATGATTCATCTATATTAGCTTGGTTCTTCTTCTCTCTCCAAGACTTTTTAGACCTAGAAGTAGTTGGCATTCCAATTTCCAACTCTACTTTAGGGTTACTTCTCAATCTTGATCTTGTATTCATATTGAAAGGATATGTATGAATATTGTAAATATTTAGCACTCATTACAAAGATCTTCCTTTAGAGTCTGTACCCAACACAAATTGGGAAAAATATAGCATAACTTAAATATGAATACTATAAGAATGAACTAGATAGGAAAACTCAACTATATTATTGATTTAACTCTTTAAAATACCAGAGATTCCTTAAAAGCTTCTTTCAAGATTTTTATTTCTTTCCCCAGTAGAGTCACCAATTTTTTAGTGCGACTCAGATGGGCTGACTCAATATGAAACCTTATTTAGGGCGGTCCCACAATAGTGTGTCCCACTTTTTTGAACATCTTGGTTTTTGCTGAAATTGCACATTTTTAAGAAAATATGATGATTTAAGCCTTGAGAGGTCCCATTTGAAGGAGTAAATTCAAAATGGATACATAAAAGCCTCTTTGATCAAAATCCCTTTGGTATAATCCCTCTACTCCTCACTCACACCTATAATCGAGTCTCCTTTGAACCCATCAAAATGCTGACAAAAAATCACTTTGACATTAATTTTTTGTGGGATCAAATAAATTTATTTTAAAACCCTAAATATAGGATGATAGTACTCTGAGAGATCTTTCCAATGATTATGAGTTTTATATATATTGAGTTTATTAAGACTTTTCTTTTTAAGTTTTACTAAACATAGGTTATCTGACCATTTAGCGACTTCTCTGTTCGACGCTTATGGAAAAATAGTAAATTAAGGGAAAAAAATTATGAAAAATATCTAGGAAATAGGTATTTATGTTACCTTTCTATAAAAAAAAAGAATAAATGAATTTTGATAAATAGAGATAGAGTTAGAGCGATCAAAGTGAGCCTATGTCCAAATTATAATTAATGTCACTTCATAACTCAATAAAATATTAAATATACAACCAAATTGAATGAAACCAAATTGATTCCTTAGATATTTGTGTTACAAACCTAAATTCAAAATAATTATGTTCTCATCAGTTTTATAAAAAAAGTTATGTTGATCAAAGTGAGTGTCACTCCTGAAAAATCCTGATTTTTCACAAAAATAATTTTTGGAGAAGGAAAAATAGATACAAATAAATTCCATTTTTAAATAAACTAGAAACAAAATGCTAAAATTCACTAGTTTACATCATCTTCAAATTCTTAATGGTATAATGACAATAGATGTTCGAAAGCGAAGTTTTTTTTCAAAATGTTCATTTCAGTGTCAAAGTTGGCCAAAAAGTGGGACACAGTTTTGTGGGAACACCCTTTAACTTTTAAAATAACACCAGAGATTATCTGAAAGTTTAGACAAGATTTTGTAATATCAATCCCCAGCAGAGTCACCAATTTATTAGGGATTTTTCTTGTAGGTTCTTAAAACAATGTGAATGCTTACACTTTATATTTCCAATTTAAACTCATGCAAGAGAAAGCCTAATTGATGAGGAATTAGTTCCTCCTTCTACTTTGAGATCCACAGGCTCAGGCGAGTGTACCTTCAAATAATTACTGATTCTCAGTATCTATTAAAGTGGATTAGAGCTTTCACTGATTGGATAGTTATATTTTACTGTATCAATTGATGAAATACCTTGCAGATGACAATGATTAACTGAATACAGAGCATTATAAGCCAAAATGTGATCTTGACAATAATAAGGATAAGTGAGATAAGGATTCTCATCCTTCTTCCTTTTTGTAGTTCTCTGAACTTAGGATGGTTAACCTAGTGATTCTCTCTTTAAGGAATCAACAAACTGAAATGTATTCTCAATACAATTGCTTAAAACACATATATTCTTTACAACTGAAGTGTAAATGATTGATTTTCTTTAAATATTGGATGATGGTCAACTACTTTCCAAACCCTAAACCAGTGCCTAATCCTTAAGGAAAGAGTTATATTTTACTGTATCAATTGATGAAATACCTTCCAGATTAAAATGATTAACTTAATAAAGAGCATTATAAGCCAAAATGTGATCTTGAAAATAATAAGCATAAGTGAGATAAGGATTCTCATCCTTCTTCCTTTTTGTAGTTCTCTGAACTTAGGAGGGTTAACCTAGTGATTCTCTCTTTAAGAAATCAACAAACTGAACTGTATTCTCAATACAATTGCTTAAAACGCATATATATATTCTTTACAACTGAAGTGTAAATGATTGATTTTATTTAAATATTGGATGACGGTCAACTACTTTCCAAACCCTAAACCAATGCCTAATCCTTAAGGAAAGAGTCAATATCAAATGCAAATCCACAATAAACATATTAATGTAAATACATGCAATTTATATAGAATTCCTTACAGACTATCCTTTAACTCGCACACCCCTGTTATAAGATCCTAATAATAATTCTTATCTCTCTGGGATCACTTGTAAGAATTATTCCTTCCTTGAAATAACTCACAAGCAACTGCACAATTACCTTATAATTGGTATATCTAAAATGCCTTGCAAAGCAAACATACAAGAGCTAAAAAAGAAATATAAAGGGACAACACAAAATATAGAACATAAACTACAATATATTTTATTAATATTGGTACTACTTCAAATAAATTCAATAGACAATAAGCATAGAACTCATACAAAATTGAGCAGTCTAGCTTGCAACTATATTTCACCTCTCCTCCTCTCCTCTTACAAAAAGATAAAAATGATATATATAGTTTAAACCATCTTGGAATCCTTAAAAATTAAGGAAGCAACAAGCTTCTGGTGGTTTAATACCTAACCCTAAAATCTAGAAGAAGACAAAAGACAATAAGACTCCAAGTGGTGGAAGGAAAAAATAGGAATACAATCAAATTAGATCTTTTGAAATCTCATGCTAGCTGGCACCTCTGTCTGAATATATTCGGGATAGCCTCCAATAGTTATTGCAAGATTTAGTGACTGCCATTACAGGCTAACAAACACTAATCTTTCATATGACTAACCTCCCTATGCTCAAAGATCAAGTGCCATGCGTTCTTATACTCTTCATCCATGATGTCAAGGTCAGCTGTCGCAACATTCTTTTTCTTGGGCTTTGTAAGAACATCCCATGCTGCTACATCTTCCTCTGTAGGCCAATTAAAGATTTGAATTCTTTCTAGTTGTGCATTTTGCCTCTCCCATCTAGCATATGTTATTCTTTTGAAATCTGTTACAAATTTTTTGAAATCTCTCAGCCTTAAATGCCTCATCCAAGGTTTTATTAAACCTTTCCATATCTAATTCATCTTTTTCAGAAAAAAATGCCTCTTTACTAGGCAATAATGAATCAAATTCATTCCTCCATACCTCCACTAATTTGATCTGATTGTCCTCTAACCTTTTGGAAGGAATAAACTTGTTGTAATAATATCCAAAAATGTTCAATCTGGTTTCTATCTGATTTGCCTTGCCCTTGAAAAAGGACAAGGTTATCCCAATTTTTTCTATCTCATCACCCACTTGTGTTATAACTTCTGGAAAGTGTTCCCTAAGGGGCTACAAAGATGGTAACCTTTCAAATAAACTGGTCCTAACTGACCAAGTGCCAAAATAGGGGTTCAATATTGATACAAAACTAGTTACCTCTACTTGTAGGCCAGCCAACTTATTGTAGGCTCCATGCACTAAGTCAACTTTATCTTTTAGGATGTTAATCCTATGTTGTAAGATATTGAAGAAGGCTTCTAAAGCCACATTATTCTTCTCTGTATATTTATTCTTTGTTTCCTTTTGAGCATCCCCTGCATCCTCTCTTTGTACAAGTGCACCTTTAACCTATTTAGGTTCAGCGGGAACAACTTCAGGGATCTCTTGTAGTTTCTGAGTCAGTTCTGCTACCAACTTCTCTAGTGCTTTGATCTTTATACATCCCAATTGTCTATCCTTAACAACAAGACTTGCCTCATCAAATAGCTTCTGATATCTATTTGACATTTGTACACCCTTTGCTTCATTGAGGTGAGAAAAGTGAGTTAGGGCCTGTGAAATTTCTAGATGACCTTTATTATTAATAGACCAGATGTTTTGTACCCTTCCATATTCTCTTGCACATTTATTAGTGATGGATTTTGGTTCTTCTGAGCTAGAGCTCAAATATCTAGGGTTTGCGACTTTGCATCATAACCACATCCTTTAATCATCTCTCCCACTTGTGTTTCTGAAGAGAATTTAATGTCTGACTGCCTTGTGATTTGATCTATCATGAAGGCTGAAGCCAGGTCCCATCCTTCTACTAGTAGCATGCCACTTGATTTAACTCGATGTCTAGCTTCATTAGGGGTTATGTTCTTAGATTTTGGATCATATTCTTGGAGATCCTGTAAGGCCTCCCTTGTGATAGCTTCTCCTTCTGGCAGTTGCAGCTGTGCTCCAACTTGTTGTTGCTTGGCCCATATGATAAAATCCTTGAATTCCTTGGTTTTTTATGAATTCATCATCCTTCAAGAATTCCTCCTGTTGCAGCTCCCTTTCATCTTCACACAATAAGAGAGGCATCTCAACATTATCATCCATGTCTCCTCTTTTATTTTTCCCTTCTCTTATGAACTTTCTCAATTGGTGATCATAGGCACTTGTCCCAGTGAATAGTTCACTCACTTTATCCTTTTTCCTCTTCTGTGTATTGACATCAGAAGGCTCACTTGTTTCCACCTTTTGTTTTTTCATTGGAGGTTCAACAACTACCTCAGCCTCTTCTCCTTTTGTTAGGTCAATTATGTTTTCCTCAGTCTGAGGTTGTTGATCCATTGGTGGTGGGCTGTGTATTGAGAAACTGCTACTATATTTTGAGAAAGACTGTTTATTTGGACCTCTATCCTTATCCTCAATTTTCTCTTCTAGTTGTTTGCGCAGAGTCTCATAAGACTCAATCATCCTATCTAATCTCTATAAATAGGACATACCTGGGAAAAAAAACCCCAAATGAGATCCCTTTCTTCTTGAGTTGTTGCTCTAAATTCATCAGGTCTTCATACTTTGTTGTTCTGCTTGAAATATCATCCCCTTCAAAGATGTTACTAATAAGATTCTCTTCTTCACATGGCTGATGTTCTTTAGTAATTGGAATGGATAGTGTCAAAAGTTTCATGGCACCTCTTATGAAACCTTTTATATCAATGTATCTATACAGGGCTACATTCATTTTGTAATGCCTTAACCATCCATTCAGAGCATCATAAGACCTCTTACCAATTGTAAAATTAGAAACTATAAACTGCCTTGGTTTGAATGTTCCTTTCCTATGTAGAGCCAAATGCTCCCTATCAGTCAGTATGAGGTACCATACGAACTCCATAACAGAAATTCTTGGTGGTACTTTGTATGGTAAAATGTGTGGCATTTGGGAGCAACCATAAACTATAATCAGAGTGAAATTATGATGATAATAATTGTTAATGTTTGTAGCTTCAGTCGTATGATCATTAGAATATATATAATACATGTTGATTAATAATAATATATTATATATGTTATATTATTATTAATCATATGAAATTTAATATTTAATAT
>MU228484.1:762849-792614 GCA_018584345.1 Thuja plicata
TGACATAGGAGACCACTACACATTCTGTTTGATCATCCTCCCTAGCTAAGAGGGAGTGTTAATGTTTTTAGCTTCAGTCGTATGATCATTAGAATATATATAATACATGTTGATTAATAATAATATACTATATATGTTATATTATTATTAATCATATGAAATTTAATATTTAATATTAAATTATTAAATTATTCTTGATTAATAATTGATTGATGAAACATTATAAGATTGATTAACTTATTATTAATAGGAAGAGGCATGTCCTTTCTTATAAATAATAATGAATAGACATGTCCCATGAAGGGACATGTCTCTCCTAGCCTCATTCCTAATATAAATGAAAGAGAGATTGTTGCATTTGGAAAACACATACAACATAGAGTTTTATTACATTTTCAGCTATCCTAAAAACTTAACAATAATAATCTCCACAGTTATGACCTCCATTCCACTTATCCACAAACTTGCAGGGCCTCAAAAGTTGAAATAATTTGATTGGTAGCCTGGTCATGTTGACTCCTAAGTTTCTCAATAGGGGATATACTACCCAGTTCTGAAAAGCATAGAACTCATTTTCTCTGGATGTGTAATTCCATACCCTTAACCAAAGTTGCACAAGGTTGGCTTGACCATAATAAAATCTTTTAGGCATCAGATTGGGAAAGTCCATAATATTAAAATTGTAGAATAAAATTAAATGCGTGAGCAAAGAATACTGTAGGAATTTAGGGCTTCCTTCTTCTGAATATCCACAAATCCCTAGTGCATTTTATCAATTGCATATTGAATGTAATCATAATCAGTGTTGACATAGGGACTTTGCAAGTCTAGAATTATCATTAGCATATTAGAGGACTCTCTCTCTCTCTCTTCCACTATCAAACCCTAAAACTCTATACAGGGAATAGGAAATGTAATTCATGAATAATTCCAAGTCCTTCTAGAAGTAGGGTGCATTATCACTAAGGATAGGTGCTATATAATTTCTAGTTCTTGTCGGCACATGGGCTTGAATAAATTTAGCCACAATACCAGCCTCCCGAGTATACCTAGCAACTAAGGCTTTCAATTTTATCTCTATTGTGCAAGGGTTGTATATATTGAAGGATTTCATGAACAAAGCCCTATCAAGAGTTACTAGTATTGTACCATCATCTTTCTTAATGTTCCTTGAAATTGGACCATATCTACTGGCTAGTTCTAACAACAAATCAACATCCACAAACACATCAGGAAAAATTAGTTTTGCTAACCCTGACATCCAAGGATTTGAAACAAGCATTGGACCCTCAATATTCCTATGAAAATAGATAAATAAATGATATCCTGAACAATCAGGTGTCTTTGCATCTCTAATGTAAGAAAAATTGTCACCAAGGTACTTGTCATTTACCTTCTTTCCCTGATTGGATCCTGAAAGGAGAGCTATGAACTCCTCTGAGTAATTTCTCTTTCCCTTGAGATCATCATCATCTTCGCTCTTCCTACTAGTTGAGGCAATGCTCATCTTGTCTGTTCTGAATAACAACTAATCAAATCTCTTGTATTTTATCCGAAAGTCTGGATAACTCTGTTCCCTTGAAAACATTTATCACTTATACAAATTTCACTCTGAAAACTGAAACGCTTAGTGAAATGAAGTGATCAATGGTAATGCCTGCTTATTTAGAGAAATCAATGCTCAAATCTTATTTCAAAATCATGGATTTGCATTTCAGTTACTTCTGTCATTACTTCTACGTGTTGTGACATCAATTTTTCTTTCTAGCCATGGCATTTGAAACTGATAGGTGATCAATTTTGAATGATTTCCTTTTCAACTAAAACCTTATTATATTTGAAATAAGATCAAGATCTGATATGATTGGCTCATTTATCCCAACTCAGCAACTCTTTGAACATGCTATCATAATCTCTATTCTCTGATTGGCTAATGAATGTACAAAACAACACAGAAGAAAACCTCATACTTTACCTTGTTCTTACTCTTGTTTCCTTCAGTGAATATGTGACTGTATAATCTCCTTGTCACTGAGAGTTAGCTTTAACTCTGGTTCTTTTCTGAGACTTAACAATCACCACATGATCAACATCTTTATCAACGTTCATCTCTTAATCACAGAAAGAAATCACTGAACTCATGTTCCTTTTGAGACTCCATGACTAAGGCTTCAAATAACTCTTGCTTAAACCTTTAGTTTATTTAGAGACTATGCCACTATGTAAAATCAAAGTCGCTTTAAGACTTCACTAACCTCGATTTTCTTCTGAGATTACGTGACCATCGTCAGATCTTCTTTCCATCAGACGGTTTGGGTGAAATCTCGCATCCACTTTGTACTTTCTTTATTTGATCTGAGACTTTGTGACTACCCTTTGATCATCTTTTAATCCAACCGTTCACGTGTAATCTAATTAGCTTTATATTTAACTGCAATTTATCTTCAGACTTGACGACTTAAGCTATCTCCAAGTCGTGCGATAAATTTCTTAACCTCAGGTTGGCATTGAGACTTCACGACTAACTCAATTTTTTGCATGACTTAGACACGTGTTCAAATTTGAATCACCTTCACTGAATCACTAAATTTTCTTTGACTGTTTGACTTTCATTAGCGAATTCACACTATCCATTAGATCTCTTCTCTTTCATTGTTCAGATATGCTCGCTGCAAAATTCACTTGAGTTTTACTTAACCTTTATCAACCATAGTTCTTATTTAGACTTCATGACTAACTAAATCTCATTGTCGCTGAAAGAATTATCTAAATCAAGGTTTCTTTCAAGAGTGAAAGCTAGCCTTTAGATCTTCTTCTAATATGACCGTAGTCGCTAGATCTCTTAATCTTTCATTCATCTAAACTTTTATCTTGCGACTTCACACTGACCACAAGATCAACTTTGCTTCAGACGGTAGTCACTTTATCTCACAACTTTTAACTTAACCCTTGCTTTCAAAAGAGATCTCATGAGTGAATGTATTCAACTCATCTTTTTAACCTTGGTATATTTTTTAGACACCGTGATTGAATGAAATCGAAGTCTCTTAAATATTTCTTAACTGAAGAGTTTAATCCGAGACTTCACACCCACTACTAGATTATCTTGAAAATCAACGGATATCGCTTAATCTCATATCTTTTGACTTAACCCTTATTTCCTTTCGTGATCACGCGACTGCATGAAAGCTTCAACCCTTCTTTAACTTTGATCTTCTTTCGAGACTGCATGACTAATTGATCTCAAAGTCGCCAAAGGACTCTATAACTCCGAGGTTTCAAACAAGACTTTCCACAAACCACATGATCTAAATCTTCATCAATGGCTAGCGTGAAATCTCCTTAACATTAAAAGCATATTATTTTCTTATGGAGATAACATGATCAAAGCATTTTTCTATGTCTCGAAAGAAAATGGAATATTCTTAAATCTTAACGAGACATCGCGAATTAACATTGAAACATGGATAAATCACATGACTTAAGTGATTCAAAATTTTCTAAAAAAGTAACTGAAAAATAGAAACCATTTTGAAGAACTAGGGTTTTCTCTTGGTTATGAATGAAAACTATCCTAGGACTTAGGTTTTTACATACTTCACTAAATTTTAGGCTTGGAGCCCATTATTTGCAGAAGGATTTTGATAGCATTAGACAAAATTTTGAAATTTAAGGCTGGAAACTAGCTGAGAACTCAAAAATGTTACTAGCAAGCTTCAAAACTGGAAATACAACCAACAGGGGGTACTTGGTAGTTTCCTTAGTTAGGCCTCTATTTGGTTCATTTCAATCATATAACATCCAATATGGAAAATAATTACTTAGTGATGAATCCTTGAGATCTAAAAGTTTACTTCTTGCTTCAATGCCTTGATGAAGTTTGATTTCTTGCTCAACTAAATTACTTAGGATGTGATTGGAAACTTGACTTGATATTTTTTAAATGAGGGGGTTAGGATTTATTTTATACCCCTCCATATGAAATTTATTCAATTTTTGAAAGTGAGCTGACATAGAAGAGGATTTCCTTCTCTCACAATGTACAACCTTTAGATGATTTAGCTTTGAGCCCTTTTGTGGGGCCAAGGTCACCTCGGATGACCTTTTCCTAGGTGAAGGTCACCCTATGCAACCCTAACCTAGGTCAAGGATTCTCCAATCAACCTTGATCTATTAAATCATGTTGGGTCAAGGACCAAAGGTCCAAAATGTGATGAATATGCTAATCTATGAGCCATAGTGATCAAATCAAACATGATCAGGTATACAAGGTCAAAAACATCAAAATGAGCCCTAGGTGAGCATTAAATTATGTAGGATAGAATTTTTGACCCCACAAACACAATGCCATGTTTGAGTTTGAGATAGAAGGATCATATTTTACAAATTTTATAAACATGTCAAAACTAGTAATAGAGTTACAAATAGAAGAAAATGATAAAGGGCCATGAGAATATATGGTGCAAGGATATATAAATTTGAATTTATCCAAGAGTGGGTTGTGTAGGGTTCACAAGATTATGCAATGGAGGTTTAATCAAACTCTAGAATAAATATATATCAATGAAGTTGAACAATGTAATAATATAAACCTTAAGAATATTTTTAAAATATTAATGCACTAAAAATATGAATCTAAAACCTTAAGGAAATGAATGAAAGTATAGTGAAAGCTACAAGTAAGGGGCAAGATCAAATGAGTTCACTCCCAAAAATTATAAAGGAAAAATAACTTTTTCATAGTTTAACTAAGGCTATTTAATTAGTCATAAAATAATCTATATTAACAAATGATGGCTATGAGAGAGATATTTTAAGTATCCAATGTTAAGCTAATAAATTAAATGATTATGATATGTTAATACTTATCTATATATCAATGCCGTAGAAATAGTTTGGATGTTGTAAATTGAATCCCACTTGCCTCAAAATAATAGATGGTTCCTATATATTTGCACTCCACCTTGAAATCAAAATGGGCTATCAAGTTTTTGGGAGACCAAGTCCTCAACAACAAGTCTTTTTATGGGTAGGGATATGATCTATAGCTTATAAATCCTATTCACTATTGTAGACAATCCTCATTTTTTGTTGTCATGATTTTGGGTCCTTTGCTATATAATAAGGATTGATAGTGCTTAGAGATATATAGGAAAAACAATAGATAACAAAGGGTCATATTCTCCTAGGTTGACCTTCTTAATAAGACTGAATTTATGATCATGAGAATAGTCAAGGACAAAACTCTTGATACATTCAAATGCTCTCTATATTGTTGTGATGTAGATTTAACTTCTTTTAAGTTTTCTGATTGAAGTGCTCCTACCATGCTCTTCCTTAACATAATCTTCAATGATTCACATATATAAGATAAAATAGATATAATAGAAAGTCATTAAATATAATTACATCATAATAAATCAGGTCAAACATGTACCAAGTTAGCTGAATGTAGGGATAACAAGTTTCAACTAAATTTAAATATAAATTTCAAATTTCAAATCAAATTCCTTAGTCAAGATTAATCTCATGCTTGAAAGAAAAACGTGGAACATATAGAAATTATAATCTCTAGACAATTATTAATTTTTTTTGAATAAGAATAAATAATAAGTATAATGCTTCTAATTATATATTGATAAATAATATATTTTATTCATATTTGTGTGCTTTCACACATTCAACATTCATTATATCTAATGAAGGTTGAATGTGTGAAAACACACAATTTGTAATGAATATTGAGCATGTGAAAACATAGACTTGTATGAGAAAAATAAAATACAAATAAAAAAAAACCCAATCAAAAGATGCTCATTTATCACTGTACTTGATAATGTTAAACCATTCTACCAACACCAACTGAACCATCACAATCTCAAAATACATATTTTCTTACCTCTCGCAAAGATCACATGTAAACATGTGAAACACTTACAAAAAAAACCATTTTGTCATATAAATCAAACATTCATATTTGTATTTTTTCCCACATTCAATGTCCATTTTGTATTTTATCATCAATGTTGAATGTGTGAAAACCCACAAGTTCTAACAAATATTGAATGTGTAAAAACACACAAATTCTAATCAACATTGAATAAATGGAAATACACAAATATGAATAAAATTAAGTCAAATAATACAAAGAAAAATAAACCCAATTAAAATACACCATTTATCAATGTACAATCATATCAAATCATTCCACTAGCACAAATTTCACCATCACAATCTTAAAATCACATATTTTGTTACCTTGTGTAAAGGATAACATGTAAAAATGTGGAACACGTAGCCCCCAAACTCTATTGAATGGTGAATGTTTCAAAGTGTGCAAATGCTAATGAATATTCAATGTGAGAGAACACATAAATGTGGATAAAATCAAATCAAATCGTACAAAAAAAAACATACCCAATCAAAATATAACATTTATCAATGTACAATTATATCAAACTATTCCACCAACTCAAATTTGATAACCAAAATCTTAAAATCACACATTTTCTTATCTCGTGCAAAGGAAAACATGTAAACATTAGAAACACTTAACACTTAAACTTTAGTGAATGTTGAATGTGTGAAAACTGAAAAATTCTAACGAATATTGAAAGTGAGAAAATACACAAATATGAATAAAATCAAATCAAATTGTTGAAAAAAAAAACATGCCCACTTAAAATATACCATTTATCATTATAAAATTAGGGAAGAGCACCAGTTATCACACACGTTCCAATAGCTACACATTCCACAAACATCTAACCCTCCAATTACTAACTTTAAAGAAACCAAAAAATTGATAACTAAAAGCCTATTAATAAATATATCATGTACCAGTAGCCACCTGCTTGTACCTTTGACAGTGGATATTTTTAACGGCTAGTGGGACATATTTGAACTACTACTATGACATTTTTGCATAACTATTGGTAATTGTTGAAGGACTATTGAAACATTTGTGTATAAGTATTGACAATTTTTGAATGACTATTCGACGACATTTGTGCATAAGTATTGACAATTTTTGAGGTGGTTGCGATGCAAGGTTAATGTGACATCTTTAAGTAGGTATTAGGCAACACTTTAAACTGACCACTTTTTTAATCTTGTGCACATAATAGATCCCACAGTGTGCATCGTTCCTACTCAAAACCGAGAACAATAATTATAAATAATTATGTCACATACAAAAACTACAAAAAAAAATATCAAAATCTAATTTACCATTTAAGATCTGTAAGTACTCGAATTTCACTTAAATGACTACTAATACACTTCCCCTATATCAAACCATTCCACCCACTCAAATGTAACCATTAAAGCCATATGATTTCTTACTTCTCTCGAAAACATGTAAACATGTGAAACAACACTTATTTGCGGGCCACTTTGCCATATGAATCCAATATCTCAAAATCTTTGGGTCTCAATCTAGTCATACCGACAATTCCTTTGGGAACATCGTGACATAGTTGAAAAGACTAATATGGCGGATTCATCGCACTCACCCGACCCTGCACGGTATTCCCTCTACTTTTAATACCTACGGAATTCAATAATGCATGGCTCTGGTCCACACGGAAACTATAAGAAATGTGAATCTCGACCATTGTAGTATTTAAAAAATTACACGTGAAAGCGTTAAAATCTATGATGCCCCCATTTATGGCTGCAAATCGCAATGCAATCCACAGACCAACTTAAAATTTGGCCTTTCTAGAATAACCTAAAAAATCTCAAACGTTGATTTGAATTGTGTCCAACATTAATATAACGTTAAATCAATTGTTTGTTTGTAAGTGCAGTTGAAGACCCACTTTTGCTCTGTAAATCTAAGCGATTTTTAAGCTGACTACAACGTAGTATATTGTTCTTGTCCATGTAATCCGTACTCAAAACATGAAAAACATTCCTAAGTTTGATTTAAGACACTACTAATATTTTTTAGTTCAAGTTTTCATGTAACATTTTGTTTATCTTGTATGAAACTGTGGATTGTCTCCCAGTGAGATGATATGAAACTTTGCTTGACTTTCATCTCGAATCATCTGACCTACCCACCAAGCTTTTCACTACTGTTTGTGTGTATTGTAGTACTTTCAACAATTTCCTGTATTATAGTACTTTCAGTACTTAACCAATAGAGATTCTTGTATACTCTTTAAGCCTGTATATTCTTTATGCTTTTCGTTACTGTTGTGTGTACTGTTATTCATTGAAATTCTAGTATACTCTTTAAGCATTCTGATTTGTTAGTGTTCACTCGGTAGCCGCTCGGGCTAACTTTGCACACCTAGAACTCCTAAACCCAAAGTCAGATTTTGCCGGTTTTTTTGGTGTACCTCCGTAGGTGATTGAAGTGCTTAAAGCTAAGGTTTCAGCTTTTGGGTATTCAAGGATCTTGTTGTAGGGATCGTGGAGCACAAAGTGGTCCAAAAGTGTCATTTCAAAACGCTTACCCGATACCCACTATGTTCTTACATAATAGTCGTTTACTCAAAAAATGCAAGTACTTCTGGCCAAATGTCTTAATAGTTGTTACAAAATGTCCCAATATTGGTGCACAAATGGGCCAATTACCAACCAAAAAAGGTAAAAAATGATCGACTATTAGTACATGTGTGATTGACTTGTTAAGACTCCAAAAAATTATTTCCATAGGTGCTAAATCCTGCCTATTTTTCTTCTATTTCTGAGCCTTGTTCTTAAGCCCTAGTTGTCTTTTGGTCCAACCCTTAGCTCCTTTTTGCTTAAAACCCTAAGTCTCTCGTGCCTTTTATTTTCTTGTGTTACCTTTTTGGGACCACTTAAGTCACTTTAACCCATGTGCCTTAAGTTGTCATGTGGGGGGTCATTCCTTTTTAAATCCTAGAAGTCCTAGTGGGGCCCGTGTATTAATTTTTTCCTAAGTCTAAAGTCCCCGTGGCACTTTTAAAGTGTCGGGCAATTCACTTTTAATCCAACGGCAGGCTTGATGCCTTGATCAAAAGTTGCATCGAAGATACTCATCAAGGAATCATGTCTGAATGACAAGTGTCCATCTCAAGATTGTGGGGGTGACGTTTTCAAAGATAAAGGCAAGAGCATTGCAGTCAGATTAGATTTAATCCAACGATGGGTGCAATCGCGTGAACAAAAGTGGCAAGGAGGTTATTCTTCAAGGCATTGCGCCTGCATGACACATGGAAAGTGGCCGGACCTCGCCGGGCTAAAGGAAGTTAAAGGTAAGACAAATCATATTTAATCAGACGGTGGGACCAATCCCATGAACAAAAGATGCATTTTTTTTCTCACCGCAGGATCACGCCTAGCTAACAGGTCTCCATTGGAGATCTCGTCTAAGTGGGGTCGAAAGGTAAAGGTGGGTCAGATCTGTTTAAATCTAACAGTAGGCGTAATGCCTGGAACAGAAGGTGCACGATGTTTAATCATCGCAAGATCACGTCTGATTGACACGTAGCCATTTTGTGATCATAGGTCCAAGATTTTAAAAGAGATAAAGACGGATCAGAATAAAGTTATCCAACAGTATGTGTGATGCCTTGATCAAGAGATGCGCCAAGGATATTCATCGTGAGATCACGTCCGAGTGACACCTGTCCATGTGATAAGGGTAATTTCTAGTGCCAATAAGGTGGTGCCACGTGGACATCCGGGGAGTCATTAGCCGTGTCGGTTTGATCTTTTGCTTGGTGCCTGGATATTTCAAGGGAGATCGACGACCATGTTTTAAAGATAAATAGGATTGTGATCTGGGTCGTCGATGGAGTTTTTACGCCAGGTGTGATTGTTGAGACAGATATTTGAATTTTTAAATATTTCCAAAGGGTTTTTGGTTGTGGCGGTGCTCTTCCAGGTTGCAAAAAAGTAGGTAGGAGGATCTGATCTTTTGGTTCACATTTATGTAGTCATGGGATGCTGAAGGGATATAATTTTAATGACTAGGGCTTCATAAATGTTGAGAGGTGATGGCTTGGGTTTCTGATTAGATTTGCAAATATTTTGTAACCCTTAGTCAGCTCGTTGTCTTTTCTGCCTTAATGTTGGGTTTGTTCTCGATTCTTGGTGGTTATGCAGATCAGATTGTTTTGGGGATCTTTTGAAAAAAGATCAGTCGGTTGGAGGAAGGAAAGGAGGATGCAAAATCGGATCTCATTGAGGGACATATGTCAAGTGAATAACAATTTTAGGGTTTCCCTCTTCTATATATTCCTTTCTTTTCTCTGTTGTAAGGGTTATGAGTATTTTGCAACAAAGGGATGTTCCAAAGAGGGTTCTGAATCCTTTGTTCTGAGGGCAGGTTCCAAGTGTGGTTCCTTTGTAAATATTCTTCCATTTTCTCTCCATAAGGGTGTTCTTGATCTCTTTCTGGTTTGAGAAAAGATCCTAAGTTGTAATAATTAGCTTTATGAATAGATTTCAGTATTGTTGTACTCTTATCAAGTTGTCTCCATTTTGCATTCCAAATCATATAGATTAAGACATCAAGGGTGTTTTAGTCTTGTCTATTGTAGATCATGAATGGAGTCATTAAGAGGATGACTGTGATTTGGAATTTGTTTTCAGATATGTATGAGTTTGGGCTATTAAGGATATTTCAAGCTTGTCTTTCAGTGGATGCTAATTAATGTATTATCTATTCTAGGGTCTCTTCCAAGGGGAGGGTTAAATACTTTGAATAGGTAGTTGCATAATTGAACACACAGGTGGATTTAAATGTAGAACTTGACTGATAGGGTATGTTTGATGTAAGACATTAGACATATTAGTTTGTGTTGGTTTCTTTTTTCATAATCCTTCTTTTGCAATGTTTTGTTTGACTTTATTGCCCATTGGATAAGACACTCATCTATGAGGGATCTGGGGTATTTTCAGGGATCCATTAATCAAACAAATAAAATAATTTTTTTTCCCTTCATGCCTATAGGAAGGAGTTAGAGTAGGTCTTGTTTTCAAACATACTATATGAAAGTGGGACACTGCATAAGATTTGGTAAACACTGAGGTATCTGTTACCTATAGGTTTGAAAGCTATTCGATAGTTATATATCTGCATTCTATTTGTATGTCAAAAGGATTCATGTGTGTGCAGATTAGGTATACCCGCCTGAGTGATACGGGAGAGACTGACCCACATGATCATGTGAGGGAGTTTTGTGCGCTAAGCATAGACTACATGCATGAACCTACATACCTAATGAGGCTATTTCCATTAAGCCTAGGTGGAAATGCTATAGAGTGGTTCTCAAAAATCACACCTACGGTAAAAAAATTTGAGGATTTAATTCAACGGTTTATCCAACATTACTCCTATAATATACAACATGATGTAGCCATGATGGATCTGTGTAACACAAAACAAAGAACCGGCCAATCCTTTACACACTTTCTACAAAGGTGGAGGAAAATCTTTGCAAGATATTCAAGAGCTATTCCTGAATCCGAAAAGATGGAAATCTTTGTTAATAACTTGATACCAGAATTGAACTACACATTGCAAATGCAAGACTCACCTAGCTTTGACAGGATGATCAAGAATGCCATCCATATTGAAGAAGTCATGGTTAAGAAGGGAGAAATCACTCTCCAAAGTGATAACAAACCTACCAACTCCAACAACAAGCCTAAATGGTGGAAAAAAAACAAGAATGTTGTTAACGATGGAGTGGTAGATGCGTCTAATGCTAATCCTAAACCACCAATGTTCAATCTAACGAACAACATGCAAGAAAGAAAAGATGCCAAGGTAACAACCTCCATACCTAAAGAAAACAATGATAACAACAAAGGTCGACCCTGGACTTCCAAACCCCAAAGAACATTTACTTCTTTGGGAGAACCTCTTGAGACCATTTTAAAAACACTCTTGGACAACAAAGTTCTCACAATCCCAGATTCAAAACCATGGGAACCAAAAGTCAAACCAAGGTGGTGGGATGAAAATTCTTATTGTGTCTTCCACAAGAACAAGGGACACAAGACTAATAACTATCTTAAACTCGTATATGTTATCCAAGACCTTATAGCAGGAGGAAAGATCAAAGTGGAAGGGCACACCACTAATGAAGACCATACAACATTTAACAAACCATTCCTTAAGTGTGAGAAAGGGGAAGCATCTAAAGGTAAATGAAATGAAGTAAACTACGTCTACTCTAATAATGATAATGTGATCAACATGCTAGACATTAAAACTGAATCAATTAATGTGGTCACTATCAAAGGTGTTCAAGACACATCTTCCCAAACAAATCCTATAACCCAAAGTCAAGCACAAGTCACGATCAAAGGGCCTAACTCCTCGTCAAAACCAGAAATGACTTCTAAGGTACCCATTGTCACTATTCTCAAACTAGCGGCAACAAGACAAACAGTTACTATTCCCACAGTGAAGTTTAACTTGGTGGATCAATTGCAACGAACCTTTGCTCAAATTTCTATTTTTGAGTTACTTAAAATTTCTTCAGTGCCTAGGGAAATTCTTTAACAAGCCCTGCATGCAGAAAATGTGCCAAAGGACCTTGATGTAGACAAATTCCAAGCAATGGTTAATCAAATCTTAATGCCACATTACCTCTCTTTTTCATAAGAAGATGATAAATCATTGACACATCCACATAATCAACCCCTTCATATTGAAGTCCTAATTCATAAATCCTGTGTTAGACGTGTATTGATAGATGGAGGCACAGGGTTGAACATTTGTACGCTTAATCTAATTAGGAAGTTGGGTCTCTCAGAACAAACCATTGATTCAAGAAGCAAAATCACTATCAAAGCTTATGATGAAGAAGAAAGATCCTCTAACGGTCACATTGTTCTACCATCAAAATCGGACCGGTTGAAAGAAATGTCATATGTCAAGTTCTGGATCTACCCTTGGCTTACAATATAATGTTAAGGAGACCTTGGATCCATGAAATGCAAGCAGTACCATCTACTTACCACCAGTGTATAAAGTTCCCACATAATGGGGTGGAAGTGACAATTCCTACAAATACCAGTTATACTTGCAACAATGTTAAAGTAGGTAGTATGGTCCCGCATAACAAGGAGGTTCCAAAAGAAATTGTACCTGAGACTACCAAAGACATGGTTATGAAAGACTTTGGAAAGACCTTAAAACTTGAAGAAACTAGTATGGGAGAATACAAGCTGGACATGACCCCATAACTGACAGAACTTCCAGTGTCACCAAGATCCTATGGGAAACCTTCCTCATCTTCCACACCCACTATATCTAAAAAGCTAGAAATTCACAAAGCAACTGGTATGGTTAAAGCATCTACCTCTCAAGGGGATGACAGCGAAGAACAAGCAGTCTTGGCCTGGCTTTACCAGGGGGAACCCAAGGAAAAAGAGGTAAAACATGTGGAAATATCCCTAGAAAAGTATGGCAAAGGATATGATCTCCTCAAACAAGTGGGATATAAAGGAAAAAGACCCTTAGGCGATAAAGGAAAAGGACTTATTGAACCTGTACACATGGAATTCAGGGATACCAAAGATTAAATAGGGCTAGGTTTCAATAATAAATCTCAAGACCCTTCTTCAAGGGATAGTCTGATCTTTGACAATGGAAGTGATAAAGAAGAAGAAATAGAACTAGAATAATGGTCCTATGAGAGATTATTACATATTGGTACAAAAAATCCTGAATATCAAGGAGAACAGTTTGAGGTACCACAAGACACTCATATCCCTTTGTTAAACACCAGCTACTATTCAAGAGGTAGAAGAAATAGCAGAAGACACTCTAGAGGTGCCATTGATGGAAACAACTACTGAAGACACACCCTGACAACAAGATTCACATCCTAACTGGGGGCAGTTAGTCATAGTTTCACATGTCCTAGATTTACCACACTTTGATCTACAAGGGGTTAATAGAGTACATTAGGTAACTATTGTTGAATGCTTAAACAAGCCTGATGATGAAATAACAGACTCCCATGATTATGAGTGGGATGATCTATCTGTTTCCATAGAGGACATTGAAATAGATGTGATTCACATGTTTGCAGCTCCACCAAAACATAGAGATCCTTCTAACACTTATCCTAATAGTGTTGATTGTCTCGAAGTAGAGGAGGTATCCCTTCCCTGACTCATTGATGAAGAAACTGGTATTTTCCTAAACCTAGAAGATATTCAGAGGCTACAAGCTAGGAGCCTCCTTCTACGAAGAGATGAAGATGAAAGTTCCACTGATGAGTCACTAGAATTCGGTCCACATATAACTAACGATGACTTTGATAATGAAGATCTTACTCTTATTGATCTAAACATCGACGAGATAGACTTAACAGAACATGTCATGTTAGTTAATAGTCTTGATGATGATGCAATGATGTCCTTCCCAAAATTTGACTCCTTGTCTTTAATAAACCTGGACCAAATTGATTGGACTAATATGGATCCTACTCATATCCTAGACTTCCCTAATGACTACACTTTGGCTTGCTACCTAAATTATTGTGAACCTTACCCTTCTTTAACCAATGCAAGGAGGGTGAACATGTCACAGGAGGATATCAATTTTCTCAATCACAAATTGAAAAATAAAAATAAGAAAAGAACTGACGGTGAAAACCACATTGTAGCAGTGTCAGATTTGAAAATAGTAAAAACAAAAGATGTATCTAATGGTTACAACCTCTGAGAGGTGCCAAAAGATGAGATTCTTGATATCCTCCCTGAGCACTTTGAAGAAAGGTCTTCAGTTTTGATAGAACCAACACAACCAGTTAACTTGGACACAGCTGAAGTTCCTCAAATTGTTCACCTAGCACAATCTTTGTCAGATGAGGAGAAGACACAATTCACTAAGTTCCTGAAAGAGAAAAAGATCAACTTTGCATGGTCTTACACAGATATGTTTGGGTTAGATCCTGAATTAATCATGCACCATTTATCTATAGCTCCTGGGATCAAACCTTTGAAACAGAAACTAAGAAAGATGCATCCTCATGTTGCATTACTGGTAAAAGTAGAGCTAGAAAAATTATTGAAAGCTAGATTCATCAGAGTCATTGCTTACACAGGATGGATTTCTAATTTGGTCCCAGTATCTAAATCAGATAAATCTATCAGGATCTATACATACTTCAAAGACTTAAACAAGGCATGTCCCAAAGATGATTTTCCACTGCCTAATATTGATATGATCATAGATCTCATAGATGGCTACCAAATGTACTCATTAATGGATGCTTTCTCAGGATATAACTAGATTAAAATTGCTCCCAAAGATCAAGAGAATACTGCATTTACCTGTGCACATGGAACCTTTTGTTGGAATATTATGCCATTTGGGTTAAACAATGCAGGTGCTACATACCAAAGAGCTATGGCCACTATATTTAATTATATGATACATAAAAACATGTAGGATTATGTGGATGATACCTTAGCTAAAACAAAAGAAAGGACTTCTCATATTGATGACTTGAGGAAGATATTGGATCGTATAGAGAAATTTCAACTCAGGCTCAATCCAAAGAAATGTGCCTTTGGGGTTCAATCAAGGAAGTTTCTAGGGTTTATTGTATCAGCAAAAGGAATTGAGGTAGACCCTACAAAAGTCAAATCTATACTAGAAATGACTACTCCATGCAACATTAGTCAATTGAGGACATTACAAGGGAGACTCTAGTCAATCAGGAGGTTTATGTCACAACTTGCAGATAGAACACAACCCTTTACAAAATTATTACATAAAGGTATCACTTTCAAATGGGATGAACATTGTGAAAATAACTTCAAAGAATTAAAAAAGTACCTAGCTACTCCTCCCATTCTTATGGCACCCATTCATGGAAAGCCATTACTCCTATATATTTCAACTACAACTACATCACTGGGGGTATTGCTGGCACAAGAGGATGAAACTAAAAAGGAAAGAGCAATCTACTACATCAGTAGAACACTAGTATCCTATGAAATCAATTACAACATTGTTGAAAAATCTTGCTTAGCATTTGTCTTCGCATCACAGAAATTGATACATTATATGCTATCGCATATAGTCATGCTCATTGCAAAGATAGATCCATTGAAATACCTCTTAAGAAAGACAACATTAACAGGAAGGTTAGCAAAGTGGGTCCTGATTCTGAGCGAATTTGACATGTATGTGGACAAAAGAGTTATTAAAGGACAAGTCCTCATCGATGAATTAGCTGATTCATAACTCCGAGATGATGAACCTTTGAGAATTGAGTTCCCTGATGAGACAATTATGCATCTCACTGAGTACCCATGGAAAATGTACTTTGATGTTTCTTTCATGCAACAAGGCTCTGGAGTAGGGGTTCTATTCATAACTCCTCAAGGCTACAAAATACCCAAGTCCTACAAATTGATGTTTTCATGCACAAATAACATTTCTAAATATGAAGCATTGGTAAATGGTCTTAAACTTGCTATAGAATGGAAGATTGTAGAGTTACATGTGTATGGTGACTCCTAGCTCATTATCAATCAAGTAAATGGAGATTATCAGATGAAAGATGAGAAGTTGATACCCTACAAGCAACTGGTTGATGACTTAAAAAAGTACTTTGTCTTCATCACATTTTAGCAAGTACCCATAACAGAGAATAAAGCTAGAGATGCTATGGATACACTAGCATCCATGTTAGAATTAGAGGAACATCAATTCCACTATGAATTCTTGGTGGAACAATTATCCCACCCAGCCTTTGATACACCTGAATACCAAGTAATTTATGCTTTGAATGCCCAAGACTAATCTCGGTATGCTAAAATCATTGCTTACCTAACTGACCAAACCATACCTAATGATCTATCTAGAAATGAAAAAAAAGTCTTAATTAGGACAACATTGTGTTATGTCCTCATTACTAATAACTTATATAGACGAGGTCTTGATGGTACACTTCTTAGATGTTTAGAACATGAAGAGTCGGATCACGCATTAAAAGAAGTCCACGAAGGTGTATGTGCATCACATTCAAATGAATTTTCATTAGCTAAGAAACTGCTCAGAGTAGGCTATTACTGGCTCACAATGGAAAAAGATGCTATTCAATTTTCCAAAACATGTCATAAATGCCAAACACATGGAAATCTTATCCATGCTCCTGCCAGAGAACTTATCCCCTTCATCACACATTGGCCATTTCAGCAATGGGCCTTTGACTTGGTTGGAAAAATATATCCTAATTCTTCAATTAGACACAAGTACATCATTACAGCCAGTGCGTATTTCAAAAAGTGGGTCAAAGCCGTACCACTCATCAAAGCCACTAGCAAACAGGTGGCTATGTTCATCTTGAACTACATTATTTGTAGATATGGGATACCCTCTTCAATTGCAACAAACAACGAGGGAAAATTTAAAAACCAAGACATTGAAGAAATTTGCACACAGTTTCACATTACTCAACATTTGTTTCTCAATCTATCACCCTCAAGTTAATGGACAGGCTAAGGCATCTAACAATAATATTCTCAAGATCCTACACAGAACTGTGAGTAAGTCTAGCAGAGACTGGCATTTACAATTAAATCCAGCACTATGGGCCTACAGAACAAGCATCAGAACACCGATAGGAGCCACGCCATTTTCTCTAGTCTATGGCGGTGAGGCAGTATTACCTATTGAGTTTGAGATCCCATCTTTATAGGTATCTCTCCAGGGTCTTGTTACTGATGAGCAATAGTGCATTGATGAGCGCAGGCAACAGGCGTTTGATCATCTGAAAGTGTACCAAACATGCATGTCAAAAGGGTACAATAAAAAGGTCAAACTATGACACTTTCAAGTGGGGGATCTCGTTCTAAAAGAGAATCCTAAGAACAAGCCTAAAATAGAAGAGAAAGGAAAGTTTGAACCAAACTGGCTGGGACCCTATGTCATTACTGAAACTTTTGGGACTGGAGCTTATCAGCTAGCTATGCCTAAGGGAGATGTTCTCCCAGATCCCATTAATACTCTACATTTGAATTAGTTCTACACTTGATGTCTGGCTAGCAAAGTCTGTGCAGTGAAAATCTTAGAAAAGACCAAAAAATTTAGAAAATTGATCCTGGAGAAATTCAAAAATAGTAGAAAAAGTCCTAAAGAAAGGTATCCTTGGTGAGAACTGGCAAACAGGCACCTTGATACTACAAAAAACATTCAAAAAAGAAAAAATAGCAAAAAATTTGAAAAAGAGAAAAGTGCCTTGATGAAAACCTAGTAAAACAGGCATCTTGGTAGCAAAAATGAGAAGCTTTACCAAGTGGTGAAAACCTAGCATATAGGCACCATTCAAACTATGTCCTCTATCTATCAATACACTGAAAACACTAAAAATTCATACTTCAACCTGTGCTATTTGATGACTCTGATTCCTTACACATCTCTTATCCTTGCTTGGGATTTGTCTGCGTCTACGTCTTAGGAATAGTCATTCTGCACTGGGGGCATTTTTCTAGCTTGATCAGTTCGCATCTGGTATGTTGTCCTAGGCATCTTGTCCAGGATGGTTCACCTCTCCAAAATAGTAATAGACAACACACTAGTGTTTCTCGAACACTCGACATCCAGGAAATTAAAATGGACTAGTGTTTTTCACCACTTTACACAATGTTTCTAAGACATTACATGGATTGAAATTACTAACATGATTACTTTTGCATGCACTCAGATAGGAAAACACATTGCTTACATTCCAAATTATAATTGATGAATCTCTACTGCACTTGAAAAATGAATCAATAGTATGTCTCAATACTACTTAAGAGCACACCGTTTGATCTTGGTTTGATTATGACTCTTTTATGTTTTGATGATGATTTAACTAGGGGCATATAAGCATTTATAAGTTTTCTTTTATTGATTCTCAATTGGTGATTGTTATGTCTTCCGAGTTACTCCATGACATCTATTCAAAGACAAAGAGTCGCAAAGATAGGGGGCATAAAATTTTCTTGGTTTTCTGCGTATGGTGATTGTTCCAAATGATCTTATAAATTTCACCTAAACTTGGATGTTTATGGTAAGAGTTGCCAACATGAGTGGATAGTCGCATATATCTCGATCTATGTTATGTGTAAACTACGGTGAGGTTGAAACAATTTCCTTGTTTATTTTCTAAATTAGATTCTCACTACGGTGTACGAAACATAATGTACCCAAGGATATGAATTTTAAAAAGTCATTGCGGGTCACATATCTTACCTTACATAGATTCTAATATAGTAAAAGGAGATAACTCACTTGTCATCCTAGCTTCTATGCCTTGACGCCTCAGTTTATTTCCGACATTACATCCAATAAACATAGTATTCATACTTTCATAATATTAGTGGGTATTAGTGATTGTTGTACTATCAGGTGGTATCCATTCCAAGAAGCGCCCAATGATAATAAAAATTCTACAACATCTACAAATCAAAAGCAATCAAAAGCAAATCAAAAGCAATAAAAATGCTACAATATCTACAATATCTAATTAATTGGCTATAGTCCTAATTAATTATCAAAAGCAATCAAAAGCTTAAATAATTAATTTCCCTATTTTTGAATGAATATATTAAATATAATTCATTTCATTAAAATCCCCTCTAACCTAACCTACCTCAACCACCTTAACCCTGGGTTCAAACTCATCCCAACCTATTCCCCCCATGCTAAGCCTAATCGTAATCGTAATCCCATCTTAACCCCCTTCCTAATGATGTCACATTCCTAATTTTGAGATTAGGAATTCAACTCACTTGAGAAAGTCAACTTTCTCAAGCTCCCCTCCCTCAAAGTTCACTTTCTCCAGCTTGGACTTACCCCCTCACCATGCCTCTTAAATGCTCTCATAAATGCATCATTTAATGCATATTCCCTTCACCCATGCCTCATTAATTCTACCCTCATTAATGCCTCTTATATCCACCATTAATGCTCTTACACCTCCATTAATGGCTTCCTCTCTCCTCTCACTCTCAATTTCCTCCATAAATAGGATGAGTTTTAAGCTCAAATGGCCCTTAATTTTGAAGTGTTGTAAGCATTGTTATGTTGTTGAGATTATCATAGACTTATATTGCTTCTTAGTTCTATTATTATGCATTGTTATAATCTCCATTTTTAAGAGCTAGAATGCATGGTTCTTGAATATCTTATTTAGTTTCATTTGAATATTTTATTCTAGGTGTTATATGTCACTGATAAATGCATAATCTGAGGGCTATTATGTCATTTTTCACACTCCTCCTAGATAGAAAGAAATAGGTTGATATTAGTGATTTGATACTCTTTTTCTAACCCTTATTTTCACTAATGCAATGATCTATTAAAGTGTTGTATTGCAGATAATAGGTGCACAAATTCACACACATTTTACCTCAAAAGTTTTTACCTTAGGTGTGAGTTTTGAGAACCACTCCACAGCATTTCCACCTAGGCTTCCAAGAAATAGCCTCATTAGGTATGTAGGTTCATGAATGTACTCTATGCTTAGAGCACAAAACTCCCTCACATGATCATGTGGGTCAGTCTCTCCCATATACTTGTCATATTTTGGCCTTGTCATGTTGCGAAGAAACAGAACCATATTAATACTTTTCTCGAAAGGAAATTGACAAATGGAGTCCAAAGAGTATTTTCTCTTGGGTTTAGCCTTCTCTTGTTTAAGATTTGCAAGTTTAGTTTGCATCAAAGTGAGTTGTTTGGCGAGAATAGAGATAGGAGTTGATACCTCCTTTTCCTTTAGTTGTTCAACATCATAATCTTTAGCTAATTCTACTTCGCCAATTATCTTTTCCAATGTTTTTTGGAATTTTTTACTCTATTTGAGTTTATTGTATTCTTCTTCATTAATGTCTTCTTCATGTTCTAAACGGAACAAAGGACGATCAAAGTTTTGTTCTTCTTCACCATCGCTATCTTCACGCTTTTGGTTTTCGTTATTGTCGTATTCCTCAAAATCCTTAGTCCATTCGTGAGTGGGTCTTTCCATTTGTGGGGAGTCTAAATCGAACAGGGAAATGCGAGATGTTTCTCCTTGTTGAAAGTGTAGTGATCTTAGAGGTACTTCTAATTCTTTAGAAGTGTACTTGTTACATCTTGTGTTAACCATGTATTTGTATCTCAAATTTGTTAAAGTTTCTCGATAGTGTCAAGTAGAGTCTCAAATTGTTCAAGTGAGTGTGTCTAGGTAGAAGTGTTGTTTGTGTTTTGGTGGAAGTAAATGATTCCAGTGTCGAAGGGTTAGAATGCCCTGATAGTGAGCTGGGAATCAAGATTTTTTGAAAAGTGAATGGACCACATGTATTGAGACGGATTTTGAGAGACCGATAGGACATGCAAGGTGAACCTAAATTTTTTTTTTGACACAGCAATAGTGAGACCAAAAAGAGCAATAGGTACAGACTAAAGAGCCAAAAGCGTATCCAAATAAACTAGTTTTCTCTGAGAGGGAACTATGAAAATGCCCACTTTCCCAAATGTGACACTCTATCTGTGAGATTTTGCAAAACCAGATGCGATCCTAAGTATACATGATGCAATCTTTCTCCCTAAAAGTGATGTAGGATTTACCAGATGCAATCTTGCACACTGCATGCAAGCTTGCACAACTAGATGTGAGCCAGGATTGACTAAAAATGACTATTTTCTACTCTGGAAATTTGGTGTCTAATTTGTCTTGAAGTTTGTGCAATTTTTTTTGATAATAGGTTGTTTTTGCGTCCTTCCAGTGAGTGAAAAATATAGTAGGTAGCCAAAGGATTGAATCTTGTTGTTTGTTTGAATGATTTATCTCGTTAATCAACTTTCAGACACATCGAACATTCTTGCATTGTTAGGGGTGAACAAACACATTCTTATGCCCTATTTTCTAAGTAGAGGATGAAAATCCTTGCTCATAGACCTAGGTACATACTCAAATGCTAATCAAAATATGGCCATCACCAAGCACGCAATGGCTCCAGTCATGATACCATATTAGGCAACTCCAAACACAAGTGAGGGCACAATATGATGAGTGTCTTGGGGCAATTACTTTTTTCCTTGCACAAGGATTATCACCCTTTCAGGGATGAATCAGGTAGTTTGACAAAGTTTGTTGTTTATGATGGGGCAATCCATTTGAAACCATCTCCCATAAAATTGCACAAGACAAAATTGAGGTGTATAGCCCTATGAGTACTTAAATAGGTGTAGTCTCGCAAGAAAGATTCAAGTGGCTCAGCTCTACACATACCCAAGCATGTTCAAGGAATGATGTCAAAATTCCAAGAATAAAACCAATTTTGTCTTCTAAGGCTTTGGCCTACAAGGAAGCAATTATTTATAGTGACTTGGAAGGGTTGGCGTAAAACCTGTCCTCACTTGGGTCATTCCCATGAGATTTTTTCCTCAACTGCTAGGCCCTCTAAAGTTTAATAAGCATACAAAGGATTGGCGAGCATAGGATTTTTAGATTTCTTATTCTTCGAAAGAAGAAGAGCATATTCTCCTAGTCCATGCCATTTTATCCCAAAACACTTCAAGCAAAGATCCTAAGTTAATGAAAGCATAAATACTTGAAAGCAAAATTTGTTTTGTTCAGTTTCCCCAAAGTTAGGTGATTTTTTTTGTTCAATTACTATCCAAAATTTTGACAATGAAGTTGGCTTGTTCAATTAATCGCAATGTTAAATTATTTGTGTTGTCCAATTTCATATCCAAAGGAAATTATACGATGTAACTTGTTCAATTATCCCACAAGATTAGTGATTTGCTTTGTTCAATTTCTGATCCAAGGGAAATTTAAAATAGTGAAGCTTGTTCAATTAGTCTCACAAGCTTAGTGATTTGCTTTGTTCAATTTCAATATCCAAAATTGAATTTAAATGGTGAGTTTGTTTGCCTTGTCCATTTATCTCCAAAGGACTTCACAAGTATTAAAGCAACTTTTGATTTTCTGATTTTCCTTAAAGGAAAAGAGCATAGTAATATGGTTGTTTTAACAAATGGTTTGAAAATGTGTTAAGTTTTTAAAACTGTGAATAAGGGAAACAAGTTAATCTATTTAAAACACTTGCAAACAACAAGTTAGTAAAGTCTCTCCAACTTCCTATCAACAACCTACAAGCAAGAGTTAGGCTGTTTAAAGGTCAAACCCAGAAGACACACAAAGATTAGTGGTTAGTTTTTTGTCAAAATGCAACTTTAAAAACCAGATGTGATCCTAGATTTCCTGAATACGACCTTGTTTCCTAGATGTGATGAAATACCCCAAAAGTGATGAAATGAAAACCAGATGTGAGCCTTTACTAGAAACAACTCAGGATTTCTAGGATGCAAGCCTAGATTTTGTGATGCAAGGGCATCCTTTACCACCAAAAATGACATTGTACCTGAAACCTGTGAAGATAAATTAGTGAAAAATGGATGCAAAACGAGGCAAAATCTAAAATTCAATCCCACGGTGGGCGCCAGAAATGTGTGTGTGAATTTGTGCACCTGTTATCTGCAACACGACACTTCAATAGATCATTGCATTAGTGAAAACAAGGGTTAGAAAAAGCGTATCAAATCACTAATATTGACCTATTGCTTCCTATCTAGGAGGAGTGTGAAAAATGACATAATAGCCCTCAGATTATGCACTTATCAGTGACATATACAACCTAGAATGAAAGATTCAAATGAAACTAAATAAGATATTCAAGAAACATGCATTCTAGCTCTTAAATATGGAGATTATAACAATGAATAATAATAGAACTAAGAAGCAATATAAATCTATGATAATCTCAACATCATAACAATGCTTACAATACTTCAAAATTAAGGGCCATTTGAGCTCAAAATCCATCCAATTTATAGAAGAAATGGAGGAAGGGGAGAAGACTCTAGAAGGGATGCCATTAATGAGGATGTAAGACTCATTAATGTGGAGTGTGGAAGAGAATGTGTAAGAGGCATAAATTCTTCATTTATGAAAGCATTTATGGGGCATGGGTGAGGGTTTAAGAAGCATGGGTGAGGGTTTAAGGTCAAGCTTGAGAACTTTGACTTATGAGGGAGGGTTGAATCCCTAATCACAAAATTAGGAATGTGACATCATTAGAAAGTGGGTTAGGATGAAATTAAGATTGGAAGTTGGCTTAGCATGGATGAAGGGGTTGGGATTAGTTTGAACCCAGGGTTAATGTGGTTGAGGTAGGTTAGGTTAGGGGGAATATTAATGAAATGAATTATATTTAATATATTCATTTAAAAATAGGGAAATTAATTATTTAAGCTTTTGATTGCTTTTGATAATTAATTAGGACTATAACCAATTAATTAGATTAATTTAGGCTAGGGGATAGGCTTTGCAAGTGATGAGGTATAATTGCGATTTCATTTAATTCCTTTTAAATTAGTCACCTTAGCCATGTTTTGATTTGAATTGATTTGATTGGATTGGCTAAAGCAATTAATGTAAATTAGTGATTAAATCACTTAGGAAATTAACTTTGTTTGATTGAATTATGCCAACCGATTGAAGATTTGTCTTGACATAATTGAGGGTATGATCAAACTTAGGGAAAATAGGGCCTATAGTTAGAGAAGAACAAATTAGGTTGGTTATAGATCAAAGATGCTATATTCATTGCTATAGTTTTTTTTTTATGATTGAATCTCTTTCTTTGTTGCCTTAGTAATCACCAAACTACTTTTTCTAATGCTTGATGAGAGATGGATACCTGATGTGTGGAATGATAAAGTGAGAATAGGGAGGCCTCATTTTATATTGAACCTCAAGGAAACATGTAAAAACTATGAAGTAGGTTGAAACATGGATAATTTTTTTTCATTTACTAAAATATGACCATTAACATATTTTAAAAATGGTCCCTTTTTGGCTAGACACTAGCACTTTGTGCCATATTCTAGGGAGACTATGGCATCTAGTGCCATAGTTTACTCAGATGATGGTCACCCTAGTCTAGTATTGGAGAGATGTAAGAGAGGCTTGGGTAAAGGCCTCGGGATGTCAAGAATAGTTAAATCAAGGGGCATAGAATCAAGAGCACTAAAGTGAGGACTAGGAAATCATGTAATTAAATGAAGATACAATTTATGACACTAAATTTAGACCCCACTTTAGTGGAAGTATGAACTAATGCTCATACTCTCAGTAAAGTATAGGACAGCATGAAAATAATTTCACCAAGACACTAAAGAGACAAGAATACACCAAACCTCTAAGGACTTAAGATCTCATTTAGAAAAAATTACACAATAAAAGTAGCAATATAAACAATACATGCTACACATACATGGAGCATACAAGAGGAAAGATGAGAAGAGCACATAGCTTCTTGGGCTAGTAAGGTGCTACTTACTATGAGCCATATGAGAAGAAAAGAGACAAGATACGTGATTTATTGGCCCTGTAAAGTGCTCCTTACTATTATTCATGTAAAGAAACACAAGTCAAGTTTGTCTAGCAAGGTATCTATGTATTGTTTGGCTCTAGAGATTAAAAATAAAAACCTTGGTTTACCAAATATACTTGAAAAAGATAACATAGATGGATGCAATAGTATGTACCAAACATAAAGATTACGATATAAAGAATTATCTTACGAAATAATTTGGTACTCGTCTTTATTCCATTTTAAAAGGAATTTACAACAGCAAGTCATTTACATATTTGAAATCATTGAACGAGGAATTTCAAGCATTTTTATAGGAAGTTTAATTGACAATTAGAGGGAAATGAGCAAACAATTGTGTGCCTCTTTGTTTTGCATCACATGGGTTCTAATATCTATAGAATGCAACCTTTAATGTTGTTAGTAGGTTGAAATAAACAACAAGGTTAGAGAAAGGACTTGCAGGTTTCTCTAAAGAATACCATAGGAAAGTGTAAATTAAGAAAAAGGATGGGGGACCAATACATGCAAAGGAGATTCGATTGTGCTCTTTTTCCTAATGCACAATCAGAAGGAGGATGAAACACTAGGGTCAAGTCTGACTTAAGCGCTAAGTAGGTCAATGATCATTCACAATAATGTATTAGAATAAGTTGGATTTGATGAAATATGATTGGATGATGCAAGATAGAAGAATAAATAAGCAAAAGTGACAAGTTTTAGTTTACATAGACTGACATAAAATAGACAATAACCTATAACTACCAAAAACAACAAATAGACAATAGAACTAACCTATGGTTTTAGTTTGAAGATGGTCTGCAGGGAAGAGGTCACCAAACACATCATGTTCTTAGAAAGAGGTTTCCCGAGCCATCCTATTCCCAATACTTTCTGATGATCCAAATTCCAGACTGTCCACCAGGTCCTATACTTTCTAGATTATGTCCTAATAGGTTCATCAATTGTTCCTTGTAAATGTACATACCTTCACAAACTGATATTGAGATAATGGTGTCTATGAATATGCATGCTTGAATGTAGTGGTATGTTGACTTTGAATCTTGGAATATAAAGTAGAATCAATGATACCTTGCACAAATGCATAGATCTATGAATGCTCCTAAAAAATATTCAATGTCATTATGCTTGATAAACTCTTGCCTTGAAGAATGGAAGGATGGATAAATTATAAACTCTTGTCATCATAGGAGAGAGTCTAGCTACAATGGAGAATATTTCCTTCAAAGATGCTTTGGATGCTTGGAATGAAAACTTGATCTTGAATGCTTGAAATGCTCTTGAAAATTCACCTATAGGCTGTAAATATTGAACTCCTTATGTCAAAATGAGGAGAGATAGGTTTATTTTATACCTATCACAACATTTTGAAGATCAAAATTTGAAGGAGGCTAAGAAAAATCTAAGATTCCTACCAAAAACATTAGATGGTCCCTCAATTCAAATTTGAGGCCAAAAATTACAGAAGAGGATCTCCTACCCATCCCCTTCCAAAGAAGAGGATTCCCAGAGCTTCATCTTCCACCTAGAAGAGGCCCAAATTTGAAGTGGAACTCAAGAAGGAGGAAAAGAAGCTGGAAATGTGGGAGGAAAGTTGTTGGATCAAGCATAATGATCATGAAATCTTGAAAATACTTAAATGGGGCCTAAATGAGAATATACTTATAGGTTCTTACAATTTAGGACAATATATTTAGCCCCCACTTTAGTGGGAGTATGAGTAAACCTCGTTGTCATAGTAAAGATGATCAATGCATCATAATTTTTTTAATCAAGGTCAAGGAGACATGGAGATACCAAGCCCCCAAGTGACTTAGGTCCTTATCAAATCCAAAACCAAGATAAAAAGAAGAGAGAGAGAGAGAGAGAGAGAGAGGGAGAGAGAGAGAGAGAGACCATTTTCATTTTCTGAAATCAGCAAACTCTCAACTTCAACAAAAAATTGAAGGTACTTAGACTCAAAATTTTAATATATGACAAGAAAAAGAGTTGTATTACTCCAAATATAGTTTATACACTAGTAATTTATTTTGAAAATGGTGGAGATTAAGGCCCTAAAAAATGGGGAGCACAAAAAGTGGTCATATTATTTGGGTAAAAATACAACATAGAATCTGGTGTGATCCCCCTAAAATATTAGATTTTTTTTTGGATTTTTTTAATTGCTCCAATGAGATGTTAGCTAACACTATGTAGTTTATCCCATATTTTTTTGGTAATTTTTTGATGAATGTATGATTTTTTATGAATTTTTGAAGTGGAGACATCTTGAAAACATGAATTTTGAGAATGACCCCCCTAAAAATCATTGAAAAATAATCAAAAATCAAAATGTTTTTTTTAAAGTGTTTAAGAATGGAGTCTAGTTTCTGAAAAAAGTAACCTATTTTAAAATCTGATAAACGAGCCAATCTATACCCAAATTAGTACTCATTGGTTTTTGACAAAAATCTTACATACTTACAAACAAAATTAGGGATGAATAGCTTAACATAGCTAAAATTAAAAAAACATTATATGGATAGATAGATAGATAACAAAGATCTCTATAATATCTTAGTGTTTAATTTTGTCATTGTTGAGCCACACACAAACCTGATGGGGACCACACATAAAAAAAAATCATTTTTAATATGTTTGCATGAAAACACATCTCAAACCTATTTGAGTCATCCAAGCCTTTGGTTTGGATGCCAAAGGAAAATCGAAGCCTTAGGCCTTGTGGTTCCTAATGTAGTTAAAAGGCGCATGCCATATATGGCATACACCATAAATGACATATTCCCTATATGGAACACACCCTATATGGTGTGCGCCCTATATGGAGTGCACCATATATATGTTAAAATGTTGTGAAATATTGCATATTTCACATATATAACATTGTTCCATATTTCACATATAGTGTGAGCCATTAATGGAGTACACCAAATGTGAAATATGCAATAATGTAATATTCTCTCTCTCTCTCTCTCTCTCTCTCTCTCTTTCTCTCTCTCTCTCTCTCTGGAGTCTCAATGACAAAATCTATGCAATTTAGGATCACTTAGAGCCTTCCACAAAGTCTTAATTATCTCAATTACCAAACTGTCTTCTTAGGCCTAGTAGGACAGGATTCGCTAGTAACGCTAAGCAAAGAGTTTTTCTAAGTTAACTCTTATAAATTTTGAAGGACCTCTCTGAAAGCCCATAATTCTGAGTTCCCTTTTGGGATATACATCAAATTCTAGAGAACTGACTCCTGACTCCAACCTTGAGTCTATCAAACACCTATATGGAACAGAGACCTAATAGGCTAATTATACCTGGTTAATGAAGCAAGTACTCCCAATTGGATTCCCCAAACCAAACCACTACTTAGGAGAAGTCTTCCTATTCCCAAGAACATAAAATACATACTTAGAATGTTCCTTCCCACTCCATATGGGGCCTTGTGCATTAAACACTAGTCACTTGTAATCGAGCACATAAGAGGTGCTTGACTATGGCTTGGTGGAAAAAATAGAAGAAAATAATTTCCCATATGTCCTTCTAGAATCCTTACAAGGCCTACCCCTACTTTCATTCCTCCCATGTCTGTGGTGATCCAATGGTCGGGTTTCAAGTTAGGGGTTCATTTCCAAACCCTAGGTTATGGAGGTTTTCACTAGGAGTCTCTGCAAACACAATGATTCCTTCCTTCAAACTTCACACCAATCATTTAGTCCAGTTGCATTAGAACCATAAAATAAACTACTATACCACAATGAAGAAACAATTGTTAGAGTAATCATTAGTTTGCTTATTAATTAAATCATGTTGATTTAATTAATTAAGTTATTACTCTTTAGTGCTTAAGCTTTCTCTTAGGTGCATTAATAATTAATTCTTTTATTAATTATTAATGTGCAACCTAGCTTTTCTACCTTTTAGGGTTTCGTTCACCTTTTTAAGGTTGAACTTTGTAATTGTTGTTCATTAATTCAGATTATAATTTTTCTCTCACTTTTTGAGTAACTTCTGAGTTCTGCTTTTTCCTCCTTCTGCTTCTCTCTTGTAACAGGTTATTTGCATGCAGGTATTCTTAGCATTATGTGGATTTGTATTTCTCGAATCCTACATGGTATCAGAGCCACACTGCTGCTGCCTGGTCTGGGGTTTGTGAAGCTATGATTCGAGGGCAAAAACCATAACTTTTCTGGGGTTTCTTCTTCATTATGGAAGATACACTTTTTCTGGAGCACTTTGAGCTAAAACGAACACTACCATAGTTCTCAGAAGGCCTGGGAGAGTTCATTTTCATATAAATTTTGCTATTTTTGGCCACGATAGCCTCTGGGAAAAAAATTTCTCTCTGGCTCAAATTTCGAGGTGAAAAATTAAAAAAAAAATCAAAAAAA
>MU228484.1:794441-869944 GCA_018584345.1 Thuja plicata
TTTTCTCTCACTTTTTGAGTAACTTCTGAGTTCTGCTTTTTCCTCCTTCTGCTTCTCTCTTGTAACAGGTTATTTGCATGCAGGTATTCTTGGCATTCTGTGGATTTGTATTTCTCAAATCCTACAACAATAATGTTTTCAATTTAATTACGGTACAAAAACTCCAGACAGTTACCATAAAAATAGAATTTTATTCTTCTCAAAATTTGCCACCAAATCTTAGATCCATGAACAACCTTTTGATTTTGTCATCCATGGACTTATATCTCCTCAATCCAACTTATACAACTGATTTTCAAACTATTGTGACTTTTGGAGAAGTTAGAGCAGCTTTTGACAAAAAGTTGCTAAGCAACTTTTTACAACATTGCAACAATAATGTAATTTTTGAAGTCCTAACTACCTAGGACCCCTAGAGACTCGTAATGAGTGAATTTTCACTCACAAAAATCTAAGACACCTAAAAGAAATAAAATCCATACAAATATTTCCCATTGACCAAGTTTGACCAGAAGGCTTATAAGTGCACCTTGGGCCAACTAGTCTCACAATTGGGCTTTATTACATCAACAAGGGATCCAACGATCATCAAGGATCATTAGGCATTTTAAAAACATCCTTTAGATATAAGGAGATGTTCTCGTACACCATACTCCATAAGTTTTGAAAATCCAAGATCCTACATGAGACTAACTACTCCAATGTGGTGCCATACTTGGATATGATCTTTTCATCCATCCATGTTTGGTAAGCCTTTCCATTTGACAAAATAGTGTTTATAGGTGTTCCTTAGGGTTTGTTTCACATATTTGGTGTCCAAGATATTCTCAAATTGCATTTTTTGGCTCGATAGAAGATTCTTAAGCAACTCAACATGTTCACCTTCATCATCCTGCAAAGAAATATCAAAATCTACATCACCCTTAAAAAGAGCGAGATCAGAGACATTTAAAATAGGTGAAATAGAAACAATATGAGGAAGGGATATTTCATAAGAATTATCTCCAAATTTATGTAGGATTTGACAAGTGCCTATCTTCCTCATTTGTAACTATGTGTGTTTCCCATTGGGTAGTCTGCCCTTCTTCAAATATGCCCATACTTGGTCTCATACTTTGAAAGTGACATGTCTCCTCTTCTGATATGCTTGAACCTTGTACTTTTGTATTAGATTTCAATGTGGCTTTAACTTTCTCATGTCCCTATTTGAACAAATCCTCTAATTCCTCTCCTTGTGCACTTGCCTTAAATTCATGTGGTAGATCCCTTAACTTCATGACTCCTCTTGGGTGCATTCCATAGTTGATTTGGAAAGGTGTTTTACTAGTTCTCCTATTAATGGTATCATTATATTCATACTCTTCTTGAGGGAGAATAGAATCCCATGATTGACCATACTATTTTTTCAGACATCTTAGAAGATTTCCTAGGGATAGCTTGACAACTTCAGTCTACCCATCTCTTTGAGGATGGTATGAAGGGATGAAGGAGAGATTAGTTCCAATATTTTTCTAAAGGGTCCTCCAAAAGTGACCTTGGAACTTCACATCTCTGTCTAATATAATTGAGAGAAGAAAACCATGGATTCTGATCACTTCTCTAAAGAAAACATGAGCAATGTGGGATGCATCATTGGTTGACTTGAAATGAACAAAATGATCCATATTTCTGAAGTGATTTACTATGACCAACACATTTTTAAATCCCTATTTTATTCTAGGTAGCCCCATAAAGAAATCCATACAAACACTTTTCCATGAATTGGTTGGGATTGGTATGGGCTGATAGAGTCCTTGATTTGTGCTAGCTCCCTTAGCCCTCTGACAAATTGAACAAGATTATACAAACCTCTTTATATATGTCATCATTTTAGGCCAGTAGTAGTGTCTCCTCACCCATTCAAGTATTTTGTCTATGCAAAAATGACCACTTAAGGTTCTACAATATTTCTCCTTGATTAAATTTCCCCTCATTGAATACTTTGGGATGCATAGTTTCCCTCTTTTGAAAAAAAGACCAGACTTAATCAAATAATCAGAATACAAAGTGTTATATGCATCATAAAGTGTAGTACAAACCTATTATATTTCCCCAAAATCTGGATCATTTTTGTATAATTATTTAAGGGCATCAATCCCTATTATTTAAACCTATATCTCTTAGATTATATTGACTCTCCTACTGAGAACATCAACCACCTTGTTTTCTTGGCCCTTTTTGTGTTTAATGGTGAATGTGTAGGCTTGCAACTATTCCACTCACTTCATGCACCCACAACTTAGTTTCTCTTGTCCATTTAGGTAACTTAATGCATGGATATAACTGATGAAAGTGAACTCTTTGGGTAGAAGGTAATGTCTCCACTTTTTAAGTTCTTTGACTATTGCATAGATTTATAAGTCATAAGTTCTATACTTCTTCTTAGCCTCATTAATCTTTTCTAGAAAGAAAGGAATTATTCTTCCCTCTTGACTGAGAACTTCCCTAATGGCTAGATTTCTTGCATCAGTCTCCACAGTAAATATTTTTTTGAAATCAGGAAGTGTGAGAATACGAAATTGTGCTACCCTATTATTGAGATACTCAAATTCTTCATCAGCTCTTGTATTCCATTCAAAGTTAACTTTCTTACCTCCCTTAATGATTTCCAATAATGGTACACAAATATGATTGAAATTATTAATAAATTTCCTATAAAATTTTGCTAACACATGAAAACTTCTGACTTATCCTAGTGTCATTGGGGTTGGCCAACTTAGGATTGCATCCACCTATTCTGGATCCATCTTTAATGTCCCCTTTGAAATAACAAATCCAAGATATGTTAACTCCTTTTGTATAAAAACACACTTCTCCAAATTTATCATTAATTGATATTCATGAAGCCTTTTTAGGACTTGATTAAGATGATCCAAATGCTCTTTCCTTGACCTACTAAAAACAAGTATATCATCCAAGTATACAACTATGAATTTTCCAATGAAATCATGGATTACTTTATTCATCAATCTCATGAGTGTACTCGGTGTGTTACTTAGACCAAATGGAATTATAGGTCATTCGTACAAAACCTTTGTGGTTTTGAAAGCTATCTTCCACTCATCTCCTAGTCTTATTCTGATTTGGTGATAACCAGACTTAAGGTCTATCTTGGAAAAGAAACATGCACCCCCTAGTTGATCCAATAGGTCTTCAATTATGGGTATAGGGAATTTTTACCTAATTTTGATCTTGTTTATAGCCCTAGTATCAATGTAGAGCCTCCAATTTCCATCCTTCTTGGGTGCTAGCACACTAGGTTCTACACATGGTCTTAGGCTCTTTTGTATTAGCCCTTTGTTAAACAACTCCTCCACTTGCATTGAAATCTCTACATTCTGATAAGGGGTTAGCTTATATGCTACTTTGTTTGGTAGAGATGCACCAGGTAACAAATCAATATGATGGCATATGTCTCTTAAGGGTGGGAGGGAATTGGGTAGGTCTCACATTAATGTCATTATATCTTTCCAATAATTCATCTACCTCCTTGGGTAAATTGTGAGCTTTTTCTTTTTCCACTTTCTCCTTGGGTTTTAGCACTAGAGCATAACCTATCTCTGGTTCTTTAATGGTTTCTACCATCTCTTTTTCTTCTACCAGTATAATCATTGGTTCTTTCTGTTCATCGGACTTAGGATTCATTTTTGGTTTAATGGTGTAGTTATTCCCATCCTTAGTGTTAGCATAAGTTTTTTCATCCCATCATGTTGGGCTTTCTGGTCATATTTCCAAGGGTGACCTAACAAGATATGCCATGCATCCACGTCTATAATATCACATATTATTATGTCTTTGTATTCCCATATGGAAAAATATACCCATGCCTGCTCATAAACTAGTGTTTTTTGTCCTTTTTAAAGCCAAGACACTTTATAGGGGTAAGAGTGAGGAATCCTATTAAGATTTAGTTTTTCAACCATTTCTTTAGACACTAGATTCTCTATGGAACTTGAATCAGTAATAATTTTGTAGACCTTACCATTTCTCTTGTAGTTTTTTCTAAAAATGGTCTTCCTTTGGGGTGGGTTTTGGGTTTCAGGGAGCTTCAAAAAATTCCTCCTCATAATCAATCACACTCCTTTTGGATCCATCCCCTTGGATAGTGGATTGAAACTTTGAGCATCCTCTTAGATTATTTGTGTCCTCCCATCACCTTGTGTGTTTGACCCCATCCTCTCAGGGAATCTATGGGCATGATGACCCATGTTATTGCAATTGAAACATCTCATGGGACCCCCATTTTTTCCTCCAAATCTACCTCTATTGTTTTACCTCCTTCCTTTATAATTTCCTTTGAAACTACTCTCCTTGAGAGCCTCCTTGAGTAGATTCACCTTGAGGTTTAAAACTTTGTCCTCTTCCATTAGACATTCCTCTACCTCTTCCATTTCTTCCTCCAACTCTATTATTATTCTCTTGTCTTCTCTTTGTCTTTTCTTCCACCTTTAATGCTAAATGATAGAATCTATACACTGTTTTAGGTTTCAAGAGATTCAATTCATCTTGAATGTTAATCCTTAGGCTATTGAGATATCTAGCCACCTCCTCATGTTTAGTCTCCATTATTTTTTATTTAATACTGAGATTTTGAAATTCCTCAGTGTAAGTTATTAGATCCATCTTCTTTTGTATTAGATTGTGTCTCCTTTTGTGAATTTGGACTTCATAGTCCTCTAGGATGTAGATTTCCTTTACCTTAGCAGCCATTCTACTCCATGTAGATATCATAGTCTTCCCTTGCTTCACCCTTTCTCCTTGGATGAAGTTCCACCATGTTAATGTTGCTCCCTTCAACTTGGATTTTTCCACTTTGACACTCTAATTTTGAGGGATCTCCTCATATTAAAAGAAACTATTTAATGATCCCAACAAGTCCATTACCATGTCACAATCCATCTTCCCACTAAACACAGGTAGATCTAGTTTACTGTCCATGGTCCTTCTCTCCACAAACTTTAAGGCATTTAGAAGTTACCTATGCTTTTCATGAATCTACTCTTCTTCCCGCATAGGTAATGTATCCTCTTCCCCTTCTTCATCTCTCTCTGATCATCCTTTGTCCCTTCTATCAAATTTTCCCTTCAACCCCTGTAGCTCTGCTTTCATCCATCTATTCTTCTCTACTTTCTCTTGCACAATCTTGGGAGGTTCTGCATTGTTTAGTGGCATTGATTGGGCCTCTTCTCCCAAATCCTCTGATGACATATACACTAATCCTCCCTTTAAGGATTCTCCAAATATATGATACCACTTGATGTAGATTGGAGCCTTGTGGTATATGAATTAATCCTAAACAACCACTACAAAATCTTCCTATCCGTCAAGCCACAAATGACTAACTTATTGAGTCCTTCTTCATAGAAATACTTAGGTAAAACACATTAGCCTTCCTCAAGGTTCTTCAACTTCCTTCTCCATACTAGAAATCCTTCATATCAATCCAACCACACTATATTTAGTGTGTTCCAAATTCCATATCAAGTCTCCTCACAAGAACTCCTTCATACTCATGAGAAAATGCAAAACCACTTCATGCTTCATCATAGGGACTAATTTAGGTTTCAATGAAAAAATATATGCAAGTTAGGATCACTTAGAGACTTCTACAAAGTCCTAATGATCTCAATTACCAAATTCCTAATGATCTCAATTACCAAACTATCTTCTTAGTCCTAGTAGGAGAGGCTTGGCTAGTAGCCCTAAGTAGAGAGTTTTTCCAAGATAACTCTTATAAATTCCAAATGACCTCTCTGAAAGACCACACTTTTGAGTACCCTTTTTGGAGATACACTAAATTCTATAGAACTAGATCCTAACTCCAACTTTGAGTCTATCAAAAATATATATGGACTAGATACCTAATAGGGCTAATTAGGTCTGGTTAATGAAGCAAGTACTCCCAATTGGATTCACCAAACCAAATAAATGCTTAGGAAAAGTATGCCTACTCCTAAGAACACAAAATACACACTTAGGATGTTTCTTCGCACTCCCTATGGGGCCCTTGTGCATTAAACACTAGTCACTTGTAGCTGAGCACATAAGGCATGCTCGAGTAGGGCTTGGTGGAAAAAATAGGAAATTGTTTTCCCCATCTATCCTTCTATAATCCAAACAAGCCCTATGCCTAATTGCATTCCTCCCATGGTCGTGGTGATCCAATAATGGGGTTGTAAGTTAGGGGTTCATTTTCAGACCCTAGGTTATGGAGGGTTTCATTGGCAGTCTCTACAAACACAATGATTCCTTCCTTAAAAATTCACATAAATAGATTAGGACAATTGAATTTGAACCATAACAAATCCTAATATACCACCATGAAGAAACAATAAATTTTCAATCCAATTATAGTACATAAAGTATGAAAAGTACAAAGAGTTACCATAAAAATAAAATTTTATTCTTCTCAAAATTTTCCACCAAATGTTACATCCATGAAAAACCTTTTGATTTCATCATTGATGGTCTTATATCTCATCAATACACTGTCTACAACTGATTTTTAAACTATTGTGACCATTGGAAAAGTTAGAGAAACTTTTGCCAAAAAGTTGCAAAAGTTGCTTAAGCAACCTTGTACAACATTGCAACAATTTTGCAATTTTTGAAGTCCTATCTGCCTATGACCCCTTATCTTCCTATGACCCCTAGAGACTCCTAATGAGTTAATTTTAACTCAAAACCATAAAAAAACACCTAAAAACAATAAAATCCATAAAATATTACCCTTTGACCAAGTTTAACCACAAGGTTTATAAGTACACCTTGGGACAACTAGTCTCACAATTGGGCTTTATTACATCAACAAGAGATCCAATGATCCTCAAAGAATCTTAGGAATTTGAAAAAATTCCTTTAGATATTAGGAGGGGTTCTCCTACACCAAAGATATTAAATTTAAAAACACCACAAATACATAAGGACTTGGTCCTTAATCCTTTTGTAATAGGTTTGTTTAGTTTTCAATAAGACCCCACCTTGTAACCCAATGACATGGATTTGGCAAGTCTATAAGCCACCATGGACATATGGGACTAGAGGTATTTAGAAGAGTCCTTTAAGTGTTTATGGTGTGTCTTAGTAGGTTTGAGGAAAGTATAATATGACTCAAAATCAACGAGTTGCTAAAATTTCATATTTGAAAACTTTTTGTAAAAGTTATAAAGTCAAGCTAATGATAAATTTTCATCAAAAGTTGCAATTTGCACTCAACAATCACCATAGTTAAAAAAAATAGTTAGGAAATGTTGGGGAAGACATAATTTTTTTGAATCTAACCTCTCCAAGGTGAGGTGAGTACATTGTAATGATTGGCATCTTGAAGTTGAATAATGTTTTGAATTATTGTCTCTTACCTTTCTAATGCAACAAGTATGAGGTCCTAATTCATTGTGTGAAACGAGAAAACTCAAATTTACTCACTAGTGGTTTGTATAGAAAACCATTCCTAGGGCTTGGAAAACAAATGGCCATAACTTGCAAATCCACCCTTGGTTCTTAATGGACTTGGAGGAAATCCAAGTATGGCCAATGTAATTTAGGATTTTGGTGGTATTTTTTAGGTCCCAGTTGGGATCAAGGAGAAAGTTGATGCCCTAGGTGAACATCTCCATGTGGCCACCGTGCACAATTAAAGAAAAGGTTCCATATCTTGAAGTGGGTATTTTTATCGAAGGCTACAATCTTGTATTTTTAAGTTTCTTCATGTTTAGAAGACATCCAGGTGATTGGAGTGGTGGAGAAGCATCTGTGTGGAGCACTTCCTTTTTAATTCAAGCCTAATTTGGACAATAACACCTCCTAGAAAAAATAGGGATTGAGACCGTTGGACTGTGTATCATACCATTCATCTTGGGGTTTTTTTGTAACTATGTAAAGGTTGTCTAAAACCCCTATTTCTTGTGTGGTTCCTTTGGATAACTAAGGAGTAAACTATGAAAAACAACCCTGGTAGGGATACTAGGATTGGAAGACTTTGGGAAGCGAGTATAGACTAGTACTTTATAAGAACATAACAAATGGCCTTGTCATGTCCTTTTGACCTAGATAGAACCATTTTAAATCCCCTTGGGTCACTTGGTTCTTGGGAAGAATATTTAGCCTAAAGGACTAGTATTTGGATCTTTAGGGGTCACTTGGAGCCTCTAAGATAAATCAAGGAGTTTGATCTTGTTTTGGAAGCAATAGGAGTGAGGGGATATGGAACCTAGGAAAATAAGTTCCTTACACCCTATGGAGTTAGTATTGTGATTTTAGAGTTGTTAGACATAATAGTCCACCAACACAACTGAGAGGGCAATGAATCAGTTGTGAGCCAAATGAAATTAAAATTTATACTTTGTAAATCATATACTTAATGTAAATCTGAACACATCAAATGTAACACCATAACACAAGAATCTTTTGTCGAGGAAACCCTATTAAGGGGAAAAAAACCTAGTCGGAATTAGCACCCAAAAATAATGCACTGAAAGTATAGTATCCATGTTAGAAGATTTATCCCTATTAGGAGCTTATTATTACATATAGTACATAGGCCCTATTAAATGACTGACCCTTTTAGGATTCAAGAGAAACAAGAGGCTCACTACCCAAGTACACTACCCAAATTTGAAGGTCAAATCTAATTTTTGGACTCATTGTCCGAAATATAGATATAGGAGTAAAATAACCAATGAACTGACTGAAAGAAAATTTCTTTGCTTAAACAGTTCTAATGAAGTTTATCACAATCACTACTTCTTGTCTACATCTAACAAATTTCACAAATATAAGCTCACAGCTTCCACATTCCACAACCATACTTCCTCACCAAGAAACAACTCTTCTTTATAAAAATTTACAATAAACAATTAGGTCGGCATGTTAAGACTTCCCCAATATACAAATAATTAAATAGACCCTTGCTAAGATAGACACAATACCTTACAAAAGTTATAATTCATCAATTATACTCCAAAATCCAAAATCCACCCTCACCATCCTTTAAACATGTTTCACAACTGTAGTCGGACACAAACGAATCTTTGCAAGATCACATGCATTAGCTGACGTCACCAAGAACACAATGACCCATAAATCACAAGTAACATTCTCCAAAATGTCTTCTACCATTCCTCAATATTCAAAATCATAACTCATGGTCGCATCAAAGTTATCTCCAAAAATTAGAGACCAACTTTGTCACTATACTGTACCCAGTCTTGAAAAAAGAAACTATAATTAATGCCAATTGTAAGATCAAGCCAAGAGACCTTATATATAATATTACTTCTCATCCCTGTATACATCCCCATACTTGCATGCTCTGAAACACTTGTACAATGTCCATACACTTCTACCAGTCTTCCCTGTACCAAAGATAACCAGTCTGTCTAAGATTTCAACTAAAACATATGTTGACATCAATGACAAAACATGAATGTCAACACCTCTCACTAAACCAATTCCAATAATCTCACACTTTGGAATTGATGGAAGCATATGAGAAAATCCATCAACCCAAGAAATATCCTTCTCAATACAATATTCTCAACATCCTCTTCACAGCTCCCTCTAAAATAGTAGGGATTTTCTACTTCTAATGCTCCCCCTTTGACATCAATGGAAAAGAGTTCCATATCTATCTTCCTTCTCTAAAAATCTCACCTCTACAAGGTGTAGATTTTTCAAATCTTCATTCCTTCAACAACCAGGTTCTTGATCACCCAAATATGTTCGGATATGTTCTATGATCACTCCCCTTGAAAAGTGCATCATGGCATCAAATGTTGTAATTGATATGGATTTGATAGCTATTGGACTGATGCATTTCTGCATCATTTAGTTCTTGCAAGGAGGGTTTCCCACCCCAAACATACCTATCTGATACTCAAATTAATCTTATGGAAAAGGTTTTGTGAATATATCTTTTATTTTCTCCCTTTTACTGATGTACTCCAATCTGACTTCCTTTTGTGCAACCTTGTCTCTCAAAAAGTGACATTTGATGGAAAATTGTTTGGTTTTTTACAACACCTACATTATAAAGAAGAAATTTTCCTTTTCACACCAGAAGAAGAGGAAGATCTCTAACTAGAGAGCTACAAGTATATTTATCTCCAATACCTGGCCCAAATACAACTCATTCGGTTATTTCTCAACAAGTCACAGTTCCTGCAATGGCTAGACAATTAACCTTTGTTACCTTTAATCAAGGGATTCCATTGAAATTTTCTCAACATCATGATGTTCCCTTAGCAGCACTCAAAAGTCTACCTGATTTCACAACTGAAGGACTGACAACAACTTGTGAGCACATACAAGATGTGGCTACCATTTGCAGTGTGCATCATATTATAGAAGAAGATGTGGCTACCAAGCTACTTGGATCCTCTTTCAAAGGTAATACCTTAGAATTGTTTATAACTCTTATTGTTGGTTCAATTGATTCATGGGATGGACTAGGAGAATCATTAAGCACATATTTAGAGGATAAATCATACTACATATCTCTGGTTGAGCAACTAACAACCATAAAGAGAGCTCCTCAAGAACAAATGACAAACTTCAATAATAGATTCCTCAAGACATGGAATAGAATCCCTATCTCAGTGAGACCTTCAGCTAAGCATGCCTTCCTATAATTCTTGAAAATTTTCAATAGCAATATCTCTGTCATGATTCAATCCATGGGAGGAACCTCATTACCTCAAAATTTTGACATAGCAGTCAGGGCTGAAAATTGTTTAATCCAAGCAGACATAATAGCCCTAAGGCCACCCATGCCTATTTTTCCCACCATTCAGCCCAATATTCCTTTGAGCATTCCTCCATACACTCCTATACCCACTATAGTAACACCTCATGCCAACACTAGCTATGAGGAATCCAAATTTAGCCCTTCCCAAGGTCTACTTGAATTAAGAAGTAGTCAACAAGAAATGAAAAAATTGTTACAGATAATGAGAAATGAGTTGACTAGCTTAAAGAAGCAGAACCAAGGGAATAGACCACCCTTTCAGCCATAAAACAAAAGTCCCAACAAGAAATATCAAAATCAGGGACAACCCTATCAGAAAAATAGGCCACCATATCAAGGTAACTACCAAGGTCAAAGGCAGGAATTCAATCAAAGGCCATTCCAACCTTATAACCCCACAACCATTAGCTCTGCAAATCCAACAAGAGATATGGTTCCAAGTCAGAACAATCTTGCATCTGACAATGAGTGGTATTTTCCTTGCAATCAACCCCACAATCAGGCTACATGCTCGAATGGGTGGATGAATTAGGCATTAATGGTTCAGAATTCTTCACATACCATATCAGAAGCCTCTTCTAGTGGATAAATTCCTTAGCAAGATGCACAACCAGATGAGACTGCTCTTTTTAATTGGGAGCAGCAAGATTTCAATGGAGTAAACGGTGAATCCCGAATTGCTGCCAACACTCGGTCAAAAAGAAGAGCCAAAGACATGGAGCAAGTAGAGGATGGAGCTAAAGATTCTACATCTATAGATACATCACCATATTCTCCCCCTAAAGAAGGCTCCTACCATTCCAATCAAAGAGAGTCCATCTCCCAAGCAGGTTGAACCCATAATAGTGAAAGCACACCAAAATGTACACACGACAGTGCCCTTCAATATTGTAGACAATATGAAAAAGATGAATATTAGTATGTCTATGTGGGACTCCTTGGCTATTATAGGACAGCCTGAGATCTTAAGGAAGCCTATGAATGAAGGAGAAATGCCTCAAAATCTTACAAGTGAAGTTGCTAAGCTAGTGTTGGTCAACACTGATCAAAAGAATAATACTTCAAGCAGCAACTCCAAGCTAGATGTCATGCAAGGTAGGAATTTAAAACCACCTCCCTTTTATATATCCTTAATTATTGGAAAATCTTTAGAACATAATTGTGTAATATATACCCCTTAGTCTGCTTGTCTGTTTCAGTTTCTAAACTTTTTTAGACCATAGTATGTATGCGCTAGCTATTTTAATTGATTTTAAGGATATTCTTGTATTGCATTTCATAATGTTATTTATTCATTGCTTAATGTATTATATCTCTTATTTACATGTGATTTATGCTTATTTCATGATGCTTATGTATATGTTAGGATGTCATTTTGATTATGGTTTTATCATCCTTTGGAGGATGTATTGTATTGCTTTATTATGTATTATTTCATACCCTGCGACTTGTGCAGTGGATGTTGATTAGGTTGTATACCTTGGTTATCAGATGTATATGTGATCTTATTATATGAGATGTATATTATTGAATTCAGTGGATGTATCCTTCATGATAGTTCTTTATAGTTGTTATTTGTAGATTATCTTGCTTAAGTAATTCTATGTTAAAGAACCCTTGAGAATTGTTATCTATGTATGAGTTGTACTTATTTGTATGTCATGTTATCTCTTTTGTTGCTTCCGCGTTGTTAACATTATTTTTTATAAACATTTTAAAAAAAATTTATATTGTTAACTTGGTTGCATGTTAGTTTAGTTCTCCTGGTTTCCCTAGTGGGGCATTACACTTGGTATGAGAGCACATGTTTCTACAATGGGAGATCTGGGAAAATTTATGTGCCAATTAGTTGGTTAGTAGTGCATGCTAGCGCACGTCTCTTTGTGTCTTTAGAGTTATTTTTCATGATCTGTTGATTGTGAATGTGGTTCTTCCCACTTGATTTGGGAGTGATCTTTTGTCTTGGTTGTTATAGGTGGATACTTACTGAGGCTCGAATTGTGCTAGGATCCGTGATTGAAACTCTTGGGTCTCTAGTCTTATCGTTGCTCATGAAGTTCGCAATAATCTATAGGAGTAATTTTTGTAGTGAGTGGATGGATTTCTTCATTTAGCTTTGTGTGGTTGTATGTATAAGGACTTGGTAATGGTCATTGGACTGCCTCATCTGTTATAGCATGATATTTGATGTATTTTGTATGTGATATGCTATGGTGATGGAGCCCTAGTTTGAAGAACTCCTTATTGCTTGTTTTCTTTCTCTTTGAGTGACATGCAGCTCTTGAGTAACCTATTTCTTAGCCTATGAGTGTGATGTTATTGATCATGTATGATTAGACTTGCATGTTGTATTGAATTGACTTTATTTGAGATATATGAACTATATTGTGTGAGTGTTGTAAATCAGATTTAGGAATATGATTGATTAAACATTAATGTCAGTAATAGAGAATAATTCATAATTGCATGAAGTTGCATAAAAATGATGCTAGAATTATAACAAATTATCTACCTTGAGTGATTGTGTGCATCCTCTAACACATCTAGAGTGAGATACCTTAGATTTTGTGAAGTGACTACTCCCTTGAGTGTGGCTACCCCTAGTCACCTTGTTATGTGAAATGTTTTTATATTTATTATTCATTTTGGTTGATTGATATATTGTTGTGTTGTATGTGGTCAACATTAATTTCTTTTTAAATTTTCTTATGAATAGATTATTCACCCAGATATCTTTTGTTATCTAGATTGTGGCATTATTTGCATTTGATTTATTGTTGAAATTGTATACTTCTATGATTTAATGTTGAACTTTGGAAGTTCTCCCACTTGGGTTTTCTTTTGAATTTTAAGGTGGCTATTTCGAATGTTTGGTGTCATTGACCATGTTTCATGATAATTATTGTTTCTATCATGTTCATTATGGACCCCTAATAGTATGTATAAGGGAGGACATTGCAGAGATTACACTATAATTGTGTGTGAAAATGAAATGTATTAGGTAACTTATATGTTTGCGTGAGTGTTTCATTAAGTAAGGTTGCATGAACTGTTCAATTTCTATTTGATATAAACATCAATGTGCATCTTCTTGTTTGATCCTAATTAATAGGGGGTGTAGAACTACGGTGAAAATCCTTTTTGATTATTTTATAGATTAGTTATCGACTTTTAGGAGTAAGCCTAGTTTTAGGGGACGGGGATGTAATACCTACCCCTTAGTATGCTTGTCTGTGTCAGTTTCTGAACTCTTTTAGATGATAGTATGTGTTATCTATTTCAATTGATTTTAAGGATATTCTTGTATTTCATTTCAAAATGTTATTACTTCATTGCTTAATGCATTATATCTCCTGTTTACATGTGATTTATGGTTATTTCATGATGCTTATGTATATGTCAGGATGTCATTTTGATTATGGTTTTCTGACAATATTGACCTTGAATCTGGATGCTTATGGATCATTTGTATGTTGTACCTTACAGTTTGACATGCTTGATATGGTATGGGATAGAGTCGTAGTTACTTGCTTCGGTGAGATCCACACGATAAACTAGTATCAACCATTGTTTTCTATATTATATGCATGTATGTTCATCTTTGTGATGACAAGTTTGTAGGTACTAGGCTACATCTTCCCTGAATTGGTAGGAGTGAGCGTACCCTATCACAATATCTGAATGGTAAGAGAGGGGAGATAATATCAGGTCCAACTCCATACCCTAAACCCTTATTTTTTCCTAGAAATGGACAAGAATCAGATTGACTACCCTAGTGTTTGAATCCGTCAAGTGACATGGATTCGTGAGCCTATTTGTGTGTGTTTGGGTTTCCGTTTTAGTTGTTTGTTTGTTTTAGTGGGTTATCTGTTTAGATGGGTTTTAGGTGATTTAATGATGCTTTTGGCTTGATTTACTTAATGAATATTTGTGGTAAATATTAATGTTAATTATTGCATCTTTAATAAGGTTAAAACATTGATATATGAAATATATGGCTATTTAATAATTAAATATTAATTAAATGCCTATATTTAATTAATTGATTTAATTATTAAGTCTTGATTTAAATAATTGAGATTTAATAAATATTAAATTCAATTAATTATAATTAATTATGCATAGTTGAAATATTGAATATTACTTTAAGTTGCATGGTTAATTGATTAATTTAATTGAAATTATCTCTCATGCATTTTCAATTTAACACTTTGCTTTTTATATTCCAAGGTTGAGTTTTGCATGCTTTAAGTAAAATTGAAAATAAATGAATTATTTTAATTAATAATTAGATAATTTATATTCCCTTTAGGGTTTTCACTTTTTGAAAACCTAATTGCTTTGATTATCTATCTTTGGATTGGAAGCCGTTTTGGTGGTTGTTCAATCAAGGAGAAGGATAAATAAGGTGATTGGGGTTTTGAGAGAGCTTGCTTGGATTTGTAGATTCTCCTACTTGGAATTGTGGATTCTTCTTGCTTGGATTTGGTAATTTGTGCTTTTCATCAGTTATTGAGGTAGGGTCTTCATCTTTTGAATTCTAGCTTTCAGATCCCCGTCTCCCATGCATCTCAAAGCTAGGACCCTTTGTGTGATCTTCCTTGTTTGAGTAGTTGGTAATTTCATTAATTTAGAATTGAGAAGTTATAATATTGGTTTCAATTTGTGTTTTCCTCCATCTTTGCTTATTAGATCTGTGATTGTGGGCATAAAGGTTTCATTTTTGGGTGTTGAAGGCCAATTGGGCATTATATTTTTCATGTGAAAGAAATCTGTTGCAAAATTTCTCGTAGGGTTTCAATTTGAGGGAAAAAGACTTATTTGAGGAAAATTTGATAAATGTTGTTAATATTTCTGGAAACCCTTAGATATGTAGCTCCTTGCCATGGAAAAATGAAATTTATAACCTCACCATGTCCTTGCCCAAACCCCTGATCAAACCTTAAAGGAAACAATAAAAAGAGTTAATTTGCATGCTTGAAAACAAGAAAACTCTTCTTGGGAAAAATAAATAATTATATTAAAAATTAGGTCCTTCTTGTTTTTATCATCTTGCATGTTGTAAAAGAAAAGAAAAAAAAAACCCTCTTATTTTATTTATAATTTTTATTGAAATAAAAATGCTTATATTATTGAAAATGTGGCTTAATAAGTTTATTCTTGAAAAGAAAGAATACTCTTCTTGAAAAAAAAATTAATTAATTAATATTAAATTATAAATCCTTCTTGTTTTTATCAATTTGCATGTTGAAGGAAGATACTCTTCTTGAAAAATAAATTAATATTAAATTAGAAGTCCTTTCTTGTTTGCATCAATTTCCATGCAAGGTTTTTATTTGGAAAATTAAATAGTAATTCTACGTCAAGGAACCCTCGAGAATCGTTATCTATGTATGAGTTGTAATTATGTGTATGTCATGTTATCTCTTGTGTTGCTTCAACATTATTAACATTATTGTTTATAAACATTTAAAAAAAATTATCCTGTTAACTTGGTTGCATGTTAGGTTAGTTATCCTGGGTTCCCTGGCGGGGCATTACAAATTGTATGGTAGATAGTGGGGCTACTAGCTTTGTCATGCCCAAGAAAGTAGCCAACCAATAAGAACTTCAATATGAACCTTTCCAAAAGAAGGTGACCCAACTTGATGGTTCTTCAGTAGAGAAAGTAGGTGTAGCTAAGGATACAAGCTTGACCCTACATGCAAGTCTCAATTTCTCTATCCTACTTGACATCTATATCATAGACCTCCCTGCTCTATTTTCCATATGTTTATCAAGGGATTTCATAGCCAAGATAGGAGGATATCTTTCTTCTAACTGGTCTCACATGCTTTTCCATACTAGATATGGAACCAAGGTTACCATCAAGTCTGAATCATTGGTAGCACACCATATAGAACCCTATGTATCCAATGTACTCAATGCAAGTTGTCTTGCAATTGACAGTAATGACTTCCCAATCATCAGAGAAACAAACACCATGATAGAAAATATCCCAGATATCTATCTAGATGAATTGGAATTAGAAAGAACCTCAGGGGCCCAAGCCAATATTGTTTGGGATGTTGGTTTGGGAAACTACTTAATACAAGAAGATAATCTCATCGAGCCAAGCCTTAAGAAAGCTATCAATGAAGCATCAAAGGATGATAGTAATCAAGTTTGGGAGATATTCTTTTATGGTGCTAGAAGTAGACATGGCTCTGGTGGTGGTTCTATGCTAGTCTCCCCAGAAGGTGAGGAATACTATATAGCCTTTAGATTTAGTTTTTCTTGCACTAGCAACACTGCTGAATATGAGAGTCTAGTGAATGGATTGGAGTGGGCTAGAAAAATGGGAATTAAGGCTCTAAAAGTTTATGATGATAGTGAGCTGGTAGTCATCCAAGTAAGAGGGATAAGTGCAACTAAGAATGACACAATGAAAGCATATAAGCACCGAGTTTGGGATGTAATTGAAGATTTACATGCTTTCAAGATTGTTGCTATCCCTAGAAAATTGAACTTGAAAGTAGATAGATTAGTTACTGTTGGATCCCAGTATGACATTCCTAATAGAATTTCAAAGGAAAGGGATCAATAGCATATCAAAGTAGTTTCCAAGCCTTCTATCCCTGAAAATAATGTTAATTGGCAAGTATTTGACAATGATGAGAAAATTTTGCAGTTCTTATTTGAAGAGGATGTCTTTTTAGAGCATAACCAAGATAGACTAATGTAGAACTATGGTGACCAAGTAGTAAAAATTAGATCAAATAAAATTCCAAAAGGTCTTGTCACCTTTAAATCTATGTTCAACAGAGATGACCAAGCTCAGAAGAGTAAGGTTGGTCTAACAGTTCAACAAGAACATTGCGGTGATTTAGAGATGGAGCCAGGAAAGAGTTTGAGGTTCGGAAAAGTGAATACTGATTCAGAAAAGTGGGCTTATGCCCAATTATTTCAAGAATTCAATGATATATTTTCCTGGCAGTATGAAGACATCAAGGGTTTCAACCCAACACTTTCTCAACATACCATTGAATTGGGTCCAAATTCCAAGCCAGTTAGACAGAAGCATAGGCCTGTCAATCCTAAGCTTGAACCACTCATTCACAAAGAAGTGCTCAAATTAGTTGAAAGTGGATTCATTTACCCCATAAAACATACTAGTTTGGTTTCCAACCTTTTTCCTGTTAGAAAGAAGAATAGAGAGTTGAGACTATGTATTGACTTTTGGGACCTTAATAGGGCATCCCTAAAATATCACCATCCATTGCCATCTATGGAGAAAATTTTACAATACATCTCTGGATTAGAACATTTCTCACTGTTGGATGGCTATTCAGGGTACAATCAGATCCTGGTTCATGAAGAAGATCAATATAAGAGTACATTTACAACCAAATGGGGAACCATGGCTTATCAAAAAATGCCTTTTGGTTTGTCTAATGCACGTGCTACTTTTCAGAAGGAAATGGATATGGCCTTTAAAAGCCTCATGTACAAGTTTATACTGGTCTATTTAGATGATATAACTATTTAGTCTAAACATGCAACAGACCACATCAAACATCTGACGAAAATATTTGAAAGGTGTAGGTATTTTGGGATCTCTCTTAATCCCAAGAAATGTGTGTTTGCAATCCATGAAGGAAAACTATTGGGATATATTTCATCCAAATGAGAAATCACAGTTGACCCTGAGAGGATTGCAACTAATCTTGAATTACCCCTACCACCCCATAAGAAAAGCCTTCAATATTTCATATGAAGGATTAACTTTGTCAGGATTTTCTTGTCTAATATTGCAGATTTACTAAAGCCTTTGACAACTATGTTAAAGAAGAATTCAGTCTTCAGCTGGAACAAAGAGGGGAAAGCTAATGTCCAAGCCATTACAGAGGCTTTGATAGAAGATCCAAATTTTTTGAACCCTGATTTCAGTAAAGGTTTTATTATGTATTCTTATGGAGGTTCTAATGCTATCTTTTCCATGTTAACTCGAGAAAACTCAAAAGGATTTGAGAAACCTATTGCTTTCTTCAGCAAAGGTTTAGAAGAATATGAGAAAAGATATTCTTTTGTGAAGAAACATGTACTTGTTGTGGTGAAAATCCTTAAAAATTTCAGGTATCTACTAACTCATAGCAAGTTAAAATTAAGATTTTCTCATCCAAGTGTCAAAGAGCTCTTGCTTTCTAAAGACTTTAATGAGAAAAAAGATGGTTGGATCACACAGGTCATGGAATATGACATTGATATCTAGGTCACCAAACTAGTTAGAGGAAGAGGTCTTTGTGAATATTTGACAGAGGATGAGAATTCAATGAATACAAAGCAAATGAATGTATCTTTAGTTGTGCATTCAACAAATGAACATGCCAAGGCATCAGGTTGGTTTCCTAATATGGTTCATTTCTTGAAGACAAGAAAATGTCCTCAAGATTTAGATTTGGCCAAGAGAAGGCATTATAGACTGCAGTCTATCCTCTTCATGCTGATAGATGAGATTCTCTTCAGGAAGGATCATAATGGTGTCATTTTAAGATGCATAGATTCAAATCAAGTGGAAAATGTCCTGAAGGAATTTCATGATGGACCTTCTGGAGGTCATTTTTCTCCCAGGGCCACTACCTTTAAGATCACGAGGGCTGGATACAATTGGCCATCTATCTTTAAGGATAGTCATGATCATGTGAGGAAAGGCATGAAGTGTGCCATGTTTATAGGAAAAGAAAAACTTGCAGCTCTACCCCTCAGACCAATCAGAATAGAGAAACCTTTCATGAAATGGGGCATTGATTTTATAGGCCTAATAAATCCTCCATCTGGTGCAAAACATAAATGGATCATAACTGCAACATATTATTTTACCAGATGGATATAGGCTATTGCATTGAAAGAGACCAATGAGAGTGTTTTTTTTTCAAATTTTATGGCAACACCATTCACAGATTTGGTACCCCAGATTCAATCATATCAGATAATGCACTTGCATTCACAGGTCTGAAAGTGACAGAATGGGCAGTTAGGAATGATATTTAGTTGAATACTAGTTCCAACTATTACCCTAAGGGTAATGGTCTAGCAGAGTCTACAAATAAAAACTTGATTAGGATTATCAAGAAGACTTTACAAGAAAATCTAAGATACTGGCACTCCAAGCTCAAGTCTTCCTTGTGGCTAGATATAATAACCCCAAAGAAAATCATTGGGAATTCTCCTTATATGTTGGTATATGGTAAGGAAGCCAAACTTTCCATCTCATCAGAATTGCCATCATTGGACCTTGCCACCCAACTTATTCTCTTTGAAGGAGGAGATTCATTGCATGTAAGGTATGCTCAACTCATAGAGCTAGAAGCAATCAAATATAAATCCATGCAAACCATGGAGTTTCAGCAGATGCAGGTCAAAAGGAACTTTGACAAGAGGGCCAGAGCTAGAAACTTTAATGTTGGGGATATAGTCCTCAAGTGGGATGAGTATAAATAAAGGCCTCGCAGGAATTCAAAGTTTTATTCCTTCTGGGGAGGACCATTTGTAATCACAGAGTGCAAGAATCATAATGTGTTTCAATTATCAACTCTTGAAGGAGATGCCTTACCAATATCAGTTAATTATTTTCATCTCAAGCCCTATTTTGAGGTCTACCCAACTCTGTAAATAAGTTTTCCTACTTTCTTTCTTTCTAGGTTTAGTGTTTCCTACTTTCCTTCAAGTGCTCGTGCACAATAGGTTGTCCCTCTCCCTGGTTTCAATCCATTTCCTTTCCCAGAAAAGTTTTTGTGTGCTCAAAGTGATGAATCCATGCCCAACGAATGTCAAAGGTCACTAGTTTTTCATGTCTAGCACACTCACATCCAGCAGAAATCGCCAAGAATGTTACCCAAAATTTCCCATTATATGTGAATTCTTGCTAGAAGTGGAGAAAAATGTGGCTCCCACGAGGGTAGAGCCCAACTTGTATGTTTCTGTGCTCTGCCTAGTCTTAATCTTATTCCTCTACAATTTTATAAGTCTCTGGTTTGCTCTTGTCTGAGAAATAACCTAAGTGATGATTAAAACCCTAAAGAAAATTTGATAAAAACCCTATTTATACCTTGCCATTTTCTATTTCCTCATTACCTTTTCCAGGTGACTTAATTTTATTTTATTCATGTGCACATTAGCACTTCTCATTTTATCTCTTAGTCGTGCAAGGGAAAGGGAATATTCTTTTTTATTTCTAACTCTGCATTTTGCCTTAGTCATGTGGTCTCAAAAGAGAAAGGATTATCCTCTTGGGCCATTGAGATTCAACGTTGATCATTGGATCATGTTCTGATCTTGTGGCCTGTGTTTAGCCACTCAACAAAAACCGAAGTTAAGATGGTTCAGAGATATTGTGACTCAGTGTAATTTCTAACTCTATAGATGTAACTTGAGTTCAATTTAGGATGGGTTAAGATCCTTTCAGTTACAAAGTCTCATAAGATAACCAGGGTTAGACCAAAGGTGTAGAGATTGCGAGACTGCTCAAGTGCAAAGTTGCCAAATATACTTGAGTTAAAGTTCAAGTTAAGGTAAAGTTTGCAAGAATATGCTCTCGGTCATTGATCTTCATTAAGATCTTGCACTTGTCACATAGTCTCATAAAGAAACAAAATATTCTTCCAATAATATGAGATTAAATGCCAGCCGTTGATTGCATTTAGATCCTGTGGTTGTCGCCAAGTCTCTAAAGAAAGTTAGAATGTCAGCAAAGTGAACAAGATTTCACGTGAGCCGTTGATGCAAAGAATGCTCTTGCGATGGTTGCTGAGTCTCGTAAGAGAACTATAGTTAATTAGAATGATAAGGGATTGTGAGACTGCTCAGCCTCCAGGTCTCTAAATGAACCCCGAGTAAGAGATAGACTAAAGTAAAGCTCAGGGTTTAAAGATGATTTAATCATTGCCATTGATCACATCTTAATCTCATAGTGGTCGCTTAGTCTCTTAAGAAAAAGGAATATTCTCCTATGGATATGAGATTAAATGTGAATCCCCTGATCTTATTCCAATCTTGTAGTAGTCAGGAAATCTCAAGACAAATTCAAAGTTAATGGAATGATTTTGTGACTCGGGAACATGAAGGATACAACAAATTAGAGTTAAAGGGAAGTTAAATATGAGTCAGGAATTAGAGCTAGAGATAAAGATCGATGGTTATGTTTTAAATGAGAGATCAAACATTTTCTTGGTCATTGATACAAGTACCCTCGCAACCTGTGACCGTTGCATATTTATATATACAAATATTCAAAAGATCTGATCTCAGAGTCCATGGTGGTGGTGTAATTTTTCAAGATGTACACAGAGGGATAAGTTGAGATGACTTCTCATGATCACATTTATGGTTATGGGAAAGATATTCAAGTTTGTATCTGATCGAATGAGATATTTCTAATATGCATTTATAACAAAATTGACAGTCTTAAGATTTTGAATTGTTTATGTAGAATTGGATTGAATCCTGAGCCTCTGTGCTAGAGGAGCATGTATATAAGTAGTTTTAAGAAATTTTAGAGCTCAGAGTTACCCACCTGGTGTAAGATGTTCTGTGGCATCTTCTCTGCCCTCAGGTTTTCACCTTATTGTAATCTTTCATTGAATTCAAGATTCTGTATAAGATTTCTGTGGCATTTTCTTTGCGCTCAAGATTTTTCTTGTCTATACTTCTCTAACTGGATGTAATACAATGCTTTTATTAGATAAACCTCAGAGTTCCTAAGCCTTCCTTTCTTTCACCATCTTTGTGTACTATTGTGTCTGATTTGATTTAGGTAATTCTATGGATTTTGTTCATCCCTGGTTACTTTGTCTCATTCTTGTGCCTACTTGCTGGAGTGAATGTTTGCTTGTAGGTCACATTCTATGTCTAATTCCTTGGAAAATATATTATTTTTTGAAATCTTCTCTTTCCTTGAATAGCCTCTTTCCATTCTAGACCTCTCTATGAAATACTTATGCAAGCCTATTCAGAAATATTGTGTTCTATTAGATCTGAGAATCTTCATGCTAGTTTACTCACTGTGTTATGTTTCAAGTTACCTTCAGTGTATCACCTAGTAGGATAATTCTCTTATCAGTTATTTTCCTTTCAAGCATTCCTTCTATCCCTTTCCCCTCCAAGTTTACTTTTCATATCAAAAGAGAAAATTAGGTGATTATCCAAGAAGAACTGGCCTAGAACCCAGAGGCTTCACGTCAGTTAGCAAAGGTCCCAAAACCTAGAAGTGATTCCCATGTTATACTATATTATCAAGACTATGAGAGCTTGAATAGGGTGTAAAATCTAGTGCCTAACAGTTCCAAGATTCCAAAGGCACTTTGCAGGTTGGTGGTTGAAGGAAAGAGTTTGAATTGATTCTTGGTTGACATCTCAATGTGGTGACGAGTGAACAGTAAGCATACTTGATGATAGAGGCATGTTGGGGTTGCATAAAGCACTAATATTGAATATTTTAGGTATGTTTGGCATGGAGACCATCCCTAAATGAATGGTTAGTCTCTTCACCCAAATCCTTGAGTACTTCCTTTGTTAATTAGACCTAATTGGGGGTAATTAGGCATGTTAAGCATATCAGCATTTTAGGCACTATATGGTTGATTCACTATATATCAAGTTGGGGATATTTGTAACTTGATAAATGGTATCTAAATCTACCCTTAGTTATCCTATTTTTTTGAGAAAGCAGTTAGTTGTAGAGCTCGGTCACTGAAAAGCTCGTCATATACTCTTGCTCGCCACATACTCTTGCTTAACACATACTATTTCTCAGCACTAGTCAGGAAGTGAGGTGCCTAAAGATGGAAGTAATATAGACAAAATTCTTGCATAAAATCCTGATGCAGAGGTAGGATTCACATTTACAACCTTCCTTAAATCATTTCGATAAATGCAAATATTTTGCAATCTTAAAATAATTTCTCAAACTAGCTAGAATCTAAAATCCTCAAAAATTCATTATTAACTTCTCTAAATAAAATAATGAATCCAATCCCATTGGTGAGATTCAATAAAAGTTAATTAAAAACATTTTTCTCAAGTTATAGCCAAATCCAAGCAATGAAACAAAAGTTATTGCATTTTTTCCAAAGCTGCCCATACTATGACAGAATTCAACCAGTCTGTACCAAAATGGATATAACTTCCTCAAAATATAATGAAAATAAACCAAAAAAAAATCAAATGAAATAAAAATATTATACCTTTCTAAAAATATAATTTGAAGGTCTTTATCATTTAAAATGAGTTTGAACCAATCAAAACATTAGAGAATTTGCAGGAAAAATAACCAGAAAATTGAAATATGTAACATCCAAAATAAGTTTTTCTTCCATTCGAAATCCTTCTTCAAACTCCTCAAAATTACAATTTAGTTATTTTGAAACCAAATTTATATAATTTGGAATCATAATAAACCATCCAACCACCCTAAAACTACCCATTAACCAACTTTTAACCAACTTTTAAAAAGTTGTCACCAAGTTGTAAAAGTTGTCATTACAATTTTGACAACTTTTGAACAACTTTTACACATATTATTCAAATGACCTCAAACTTTCCCTAAACATTTTAAATATGATAAAGATGACTTTAAGACTCAAGTTACACTATTTTCCACTTTATTTTTATACACTTGAGTGGTTCTACCATACTTGAATTTTTAAATACCTTATAGGTCACTATGATTGTAATGTCTTTAATAGCCTTACAAAATGGTTTGAATGGATTCCAAATATTATTTAGGACATTACATAATAATGAAACCATATTGTAAAATATAAAATTATCCATTAAAAATCCAATGAATAGGTTATCTTGCACCATACTCCCGACCTTGAAAGTTTTCCAAGTCCCTTGGAAGTGGGTTTTCAAAGGTCTCTTCTTCATCTTCAGTTTTGGTCTCTCAATCCTTTTCCTCAAGAATGTGACCCTATTAAGAAAAAAATTATGTCCTTTCCAATCTGATTTTTGCATCACTTGTATTTAAATGAACACAATAAAAAATTCATGGGCAAAAATCATTTGATTAGTAACAAAATCAATCACAAAATTCGAGTCTTTCTCCTCAAATATTCTTAGCAACTCTTCCCTTTTACTATCTTTATCATCATAAATCTTATCCATCTCTATTATTTGTTCATTATCATCCTTTAATTTATTGAAATGCTTCAACATCATATTTTTCAATAGTGTCTACCTTTATGGAGTCTTAAATTGGTTCAACTTTTTTATTTGATTCAATCAACTCTTCCTCTTTTGTTTCTTGTATCCTTGTTTCTCTTTGTTCTTCCCTAATTTATTGAATCTCTCCAGCATGAGGTTTTACATCTTCTTCACCAGTTTCCACTACTTCAACATCTTTAACTTCATCATTATCATCATGTACTCTCTACTCTATGATATCAAGAAGTTTCTTGAACCTCTTTGTATGTGCCTCTAGTTCTCTTTTCAATATTTCTATCCTTTCCTCTTCTCTTTTCTTTTTTTCTACTCTCTTTTTATTTTGTGAGTCCATACCCTGCAAATCACCATGCATCATTTTCATAAATAAATTCATTTTCTTTCTCAAGGAATTCTCCTTTCCTCCTCTTGTCTTTTATACCTCTCCTTAGGCCTTTCTCCTCTTTGGCCTACTATCTTAGTATCCAAGTTCCCTCTTCAACCTGTTAAAGACAAACACAAAACCACAAAATAAGTTTTTCTTCCATTCCAAATTCTTCTTCAAACTCCTCAAATTTACAATTTAGTGCTTTAGAGACCAAATTTATATAATTTGGAATCATAATAAACCATCCAACCACCCTAAAACTACCCATTATCAACTGTTAACAAAATTTTAAAAAGTTATCACCAAGTTGTAAAAGTTATCATTACAATTTTGACAACTTTTGAACAACTTTACAAATATTATTCAAATGACCTCAAACTTTCCCTAAACATTTTAAATATGATAAACATGACTTTAAGACTCAAGTTACACTATTTTCCACTTTATTTTTATGCACTTGAGTGGTTCTACCATACTTGAACTTTTAAGGACCTTATAGGTCACTATAATTTTAATGGCTTTAATAGCCTTATAAAATGGTTTAAATGGATTCCAAATATTATTTAAGACATTACATAATAATAAAACCATATTGTAAAATATAATATTCTCCATGAGACATCCAATGAATAGGTGCTCCTGCACCAAATCCACTATTGGATTTGTGTCATATTGGTCATGAATAAGGCCTAGACAAAGTGATCCAACCCCATTCCATAAGTTTTTGGGATAATGGAAAGGATATGTACTAAGAGGGGAGGGGTGACTCACTACCCTTAAAAAATTTTCAATCAAATCTTGTAATCTTTGTTCTTCATTAACTGATTCAGTATATTTGCATACATAATATCAATGCTAAAATGTAAATGTATGTAAAGTAAAAAATACACATACATAAAATTAAATGCTCATGACACTAGTATTTTGGTATCATAGAAAACCCCTGTTAGAAAGTAAAAACTACAGTGGGGATGAGACCCACAACACTTCACTACTGCAGAAATAAAGTTAGCATGTTAAAGCTTTACAAAAATGATCACTTCTGATGATCTTACCTTGTTAGGAGCAATAATAAGATCGATTAGATCTACCTCTTGTGAGGATTTTGTTCCTCTTCTTTCTGTAGATCTAGTCTTAACTGCTTGTGCTAAAGTACCTTGGTGTAATGCATTTTCCATGCATGTTTCTTGGTTGATCGACTCTGTGCACTAGCCTTTAGATCTTGATCTATCTGCTTTATCTTTTCACTAATCTCTGTAGTGAAGTGGTCTAAAGTGCATAAATGTTGTATAATAGTAATGGCTTCTGATATGATAGTTTCTATACCATTTACTAATTCTGATAGAGTTATCTTAAGTACTTCCACTGCTTGGCTCATCTTCTCTGTGACTTTATATTGGATGTTCTTCTTTGCTTTTTCTGCTAGTTTCTACTCAGCATCAATATTTGGATTGTCAATTGCTTCAGTGAAAAGTTCAATTTGTTCCAGTATGGCGGATCGTTCATCAATGTTGATATTTGGTACAACTTGCATTAAGATATATTTGGCCTTCTCTAGCACTTGAGCACTGTTTGCTTCTAGTCTAAGCTTGTCTTGTGTTGCCTTTTTGGTACAAATTTCACCATATTTCTTCAGTGTTTCTTCTTCTTCTTCTTCTTCTTCTTCTTCTTCTTATGGTGAAAGTGCTAAAGCTAATTGAGCCTTTTTCTTGGTTTTTTACTTTGATTACTCGATACTTGGTGTGATACTTTGGTGAGGTGCCTCAGTAACTAACCTTGTGTCTGTAGTAGATCTATCTACTATTTTTTTAGGAGTTTCTTTGTTACCTTCACCTTTTTACTCTATATCATCAGTGGTATCCTTAGGAGTATCACCTTGTGTCATCCCACCACTATGCTTGGTGTCCTTACCATGATCTTCACCCTTATCTTTAGTTGTATTTGTTGTTTGCTCAGGTGGCTTGTGCTATGTTTTGGTATCAATTTCAATTGCTTTGACTAGAATAGGTAACTGACTAGGTGCATTCACTTGGGTGACCTATGATGTATCTTCCTCATCAATAGTCTTTGTTTCTCCAATTGACTCATCTTCCTTGGCTTTGTCATTCGGATCTCCTTTGGTTACATATGTTATAGTAATATCTGGGTGACCTAAATTAGTCAATAGCTCAAGAATACCATCTAATACATTATCAACTACCACATCATCAATTTTTATAGGTTTTGTTCTTGGTCTAGTAGATGCAACAACATTTACTTGTTCAGTATCATGTATCTCCTAGATTGAGTTTAGTAGTTCATTCCAAATTTTGGTGCTCTCAACATCCACTTCCATCATATTACCTTGTAGGATATTCAGTCTTCTTTGTTTCTTTAGAAATTTCTTGGCATATTGCCTCATTATATCATGAATTTCCTCAACTATGCACTCAGATTTTATAAGTGTGAGAGCTACTTCTCTCATCTATTTTTTGGTTTGGAGTGCATATTTCCATCTTGATGATATTCTATCATATCTAGTTCTGATGGAATAGAAGTAGAAAACTCAACTAGAACCTTTTTAAAGTTAATCATCATACCTATGATTGCTTCTTTTAGCTTATCCTTGTGCTTGGTTATTAGATCTAAATATGCTTGTATCTTTGGATGTGCTAACTGTCATGTAGTCTTGATTGTCTCTGCAATCTCTTCAGTTGTCTGTGAGTGCTTATTATGTACAACTTTAAACTATTGTAGATTATCATCAGATTAATCCTTGTCATCTTTGTTTCACACATATCTCCTCTTTGGTTTTGGTTTTGTATTAGTAGTACCCTTCTTCTTCCTTGTTTGTTACATAAATTTTGGTGAGGGTCTAGTTATTTTTGATACACCTTTCTTTAAAGGTGGTGAATCCTTAGTCACTAACTATGAGCTATTCTTTGATGGTGATTCAATCTTTGTGTTCTTTCTCTATTTGGCCTTAGGTGCCTTCATTGGTTCTATATTTGAATTGGTATTATCAGTATCATATTTTGGTTATGCTACTTGATCGACCGAGGTCTGCTCCTTGGTTTCCTCTTTAGATTTTTTCAATTTTTCATCGGTTATGGAAAGTTTCCTCTTCAAGTTTTTGAAAATCTTTGTCTTTTTACTTCCCAATTGTTGTACTTGAAATTGTAATACTATGCGGGACTTTGCCTCTTCATAGGTTCCAAATCTCATGATAGATTTTTCAACAGGCTCATTTAAAAATTTCTCAATAGCCTCAGATGCAACATCAATGTCTAACTCATATTCCATTGGAGGTAGCCATGTAGTCCTCGGATCTACTGCTTTCATTAATGTTGTATCTATATCTACTACAAAACAAATATCATCTTTGTATTTTTTACTAGTTGTAAAGATATCTGGGATCTCTTCTCCATCCTAGCTTTGAAATTAGCAAAATACTCATTCATTAAAGGTTCAAAGTTCTTTCCTATACTTGTTATCATTTCATCAATTTGCACTGTAACCAGTCTGTTTGTCTTCCACTTAAATTTACTGATTGATGGAAAGAAATTTTGCATGTAGAAGAATATGCAAAGTAGTAATGAACCAAACTTACATGTATTTGACTTTGTTGATCAGATGGTTTTCATTTTTTATTCCAACTGCCTATGCAACAACTCTTAAAGATCAAGTTGTAGAACTTTCTTGACTATCTTGTAGGCTATATCAACATCTCCACATGGTATGTTGTTAGGTCTGATTGACTGGGACATCTTATACCCAATGGCATAAGCACCAAATCTCAGTTCAAGATCATTGATACAGTTAATCTTCTATCCTCTACCATTCCACTCGGTTAATGTAATCTTTTCCAACTTGGTTCTCGGTAGTTGTCTTAGGGATTTGGTCTTTTCTGAGATAGGGTATCTATTAACTGCATGAATGATATCCCTGATTATCTTCTTAGGTTAATCTAGCCATAGCGTTCCTTCATGTACTTGGATTAGTACAATGCAGATCTATTCATTGTGAAAGACCTTCAGAAAATATAGGGCATTGGTTAACCCTTTAACCTCTAAGTGTTTATGGTCATATTTCATTTTTCCGTCTGTGCACAATGATTGGTAAGTAGCCATAAGTTCAAAATCTCCAATTTCACCAATCTTGCAATGAATATATGGATGCACGTCTTGTACTAGCAAAATCCTAGGCAGGATGGATGAAAATGCGCCTTTATCGTCTGGTTGTGCTACAACCTGTGGGTGAATCTTGTAATTTGGTTATGTGCAGGTGGATTTCTTCACCAAAACAAACTTTTTATCCTTATCCATTTTAGGTTTCATTGTTCATGATGAAGATGTCATATTTTATATTTTAGGGCTTCCATAAAGTGTACTCAAATAACTCGGTAAGTGTTGAATGCTTAGCAACTAACCTCTGTATGCTTGGAATCTGCACAAAATCTCTGTTGAACACTTCAAAAATGTTTTACTACAATTTAGCTTTATTTCCTATGTTCTTCTCTGTGATCACCTTGTGAACAAATGAGTTCACGTCGACCAAATTTATATTAAAAATCTTAGGGTGGTGAAATAAATTCTCTTCACCAACAACTCAATGAACACACATTTTCTTAGTTAACACTAAAAATATTTCAGCTTGATGAGTATACCATATACTTGATTACCATAGTAACTTGGTTGTCTCTTCACAATTTCACTAATTGACAGTTCTAACTTAATACATATTAACCGACTCAACTAGATCATAGTAATCAAAATTATAATACCATAGTGCATCTTAACTCATGCTAATTTGGCATATGTGTAATAAATATAGGAACTAATGTAAGATATAGCATTGAAAAACATAATTCCATACCTTCTTGTATTTCTTAGTTGGAGATGGTGGAGCCACCTAATCCATTAGATGAGGTGTCACCGACTGTTGTACTTGGTCCTGCATTGTCATTTGATTCTCTTTTCCACATTTGATTTCTGATCCCTACAATTTCCTCAATTGTATTTCCATTCCCATAAGTGTTTATTCGGTCTTCACAATCTCTTCTTAAGTGACCGACTCTGTGACAGTGAGAAAATTCCATTCAAGAGCTTGACCGATTCCTTGACTTGATTTTCCATTGTCTCATACAATTTTCTGCTATGTGTCCATATTTACCACATGTTTCACAACTGCTCCAATTTTTGTAATCCCATGCATAAGCATTGCCTTGTCTTCTCGGTTGATTTACATTTTCTTGTTCTTTAGGCTTCTAGATTTGTTTTTTGTTCTTCCTGCATGCTTGAGATGTATGACCATGCATGTTGTAATTTTGACAGTATTTATCCATGTATGGTTTCTTCTATGGTTTGTTCAACTTGGATCTACACTCATGTGCTTGATGTCCATTCTTATTACAGTTATAGGAAATACCATTAAATTTAGGAGGGTTTCTAGGAATACCTTTTACTTTACTTCTGCAAACATTTGATGTGTGGCCTGGTTTTCCACAAGGATGGAAAGAGGGCTTCTTGGGCTTTAGGCTTGAGTATACATTCCTTTATTCAGCTTGATTTGATGATTCTCCTTGCTTGGTATACCCTAATCTGGTATTGTTGTTCATTCTTCTTTGATAGTTCAGAAATTCATCCATTCTCTTAGTGCTTTCTTTAGATCTCTTAATCACTTCATTATGTTGTTGTAACATCTTCACTTCATTTCTCCATTTTTCATTTTCATTTTTCAATACACCGATATCATCTATTCTCTTTGCAAGTTCAGTATTTACTCGGTTAGCCTCATGATTCATAGTAACCACTTAATTGGTAATCTCAAAGTAATGTTGAGTAAGTCTTAATATCTCAGTATCTTTCTCTTGTAACTTTTCAGTCATCTGTCTTTTGTCAAGAACAACCATGTTTCTATCTTGTTCATCTTTCTTTGCATCATTCAAGACTTCAACCATTCTAACCATTTGTGTATCTTGACTAATCTGCAGTGCTTTCACTTGTTCAGTAAGTTGCTGATTGCTTTCAGATAGCTTTGATTTTATTCCTTCAGATGCATCATATATGCTACTAGATTCAGATCTAGATGTATCAAATGGGTCATGAATATCTTCTTCATGATAATCAACCTCATGACAATGAAGTTCCATGTCCTTTCTCTTAATCAGCATCTCCTCGAGTTTCTCTTTAGCTTCCTTATATTGTTCAACATAGATCTCTAGCTGTAACTTCTGATTCTCAATAGTTTTGTCAAGTGTATACCTCTCCATTGTAAGATCTTTTCTCTTCAGCTATTAAACCTTCAAAATAAGAGAACTAGCTTTGATACAAATTTTTTGGATAATGGAAAGGGTATGTACTAAGAGGGGAGGGGTGAATCAGTACCCTTAAAACTTTTTCCATCAAATCTTGTAATATTTGTTCTTCATTAACCTATTGAGTAGATTTATATACATAGTATCAATGCTGAAATGTAAATTCATGTAAAGTAAACAACACACATACATAAAATTAAATGGTCGTGACTCTAGTATTTTGGTATCACGGAAAACCCATGTTAGAAGGTAAAAACTGCAGTGGGGATGAAACCCACAAAACTTCACAATTGCATAAAATAAAGTTAGCATGTTAAAGCTTTACAAAAATGATCACTTTTGATGATCTTACCCTATTAGGAGTAACAATAAGATCAATTATATCTACCTCATGTGAGGATTTTGCAACACAATCTATGTGTGCACTAGGTTAAGAGATTTACAATAAGATGGTTAAGTCTACTTTGTTAAGAGATTTAGGAGTCTATTACAATTGTTAGAGAGTAACAAAAATTTGATCTGAAACATATACAATCTTAATATTTCTGATATAGATCCATTAAACTCATACAAAATATATCACCTCAATGTGAATGATAATACCTTCTGCTATGCTCGGTAGCCTTTCCTTAGTTCTAAAAACTGATTTCTACAATGTAGTCTTTCTTGAAAATCCCTTGTTTGATTTCTGATGTATGTAGTATGGTGACTACTTGATCATTTATTTATCAATGTACATAACAAAATTTGACATGTATACATTTATATATCAAATGATATGACCTAATTAGGGTTTTACAATTGCATCCTTATCCTAAGATCAATGGTGTACATATTTTAACTTGATCATCTACACATAGGAGACATAAATAATTAATGTTGTATAACTGTAATTAATGTCATCCTCAATCATGTAAACCGTTATCTAGGTCGGCTAAAAATTTATTACATAGATTAATGTGACATAACAAACTTTTTGGTGGTCTTTGTTCCACTCGGTTAATGATGTATCTCGGTGCTCAATGTTGTTTGTGTATCTCGGTTATACTGGTGCTCTGTCATGTTGTGTAGCTCAGTGTTGACTTCTATTCGATATATTCTATCTACTCAGTAATCACTATACTCAGTTTACTCTGAGTATGATTAGTGCTCTTAGTTAACTCTATACTTTGGTGATTGAACCGACTATCCTATTTGTGACTCTATTTATGACTGTCCATTATGTCTTCTTGATAACTAATGACAACTTCAATGTGAAATTGGAGTAACATAAGTCACATGGCCTCTTGTATGTCATCAAATTTTTTTGTACCTGATTAGGGTCATTGGGAGTGATTTTCCAAATCAACCCAAAATAGGAACTTTACTCATCAAGTTTGAATGTTGTATTGAAGTTAGAAGTTGTTTACAAAGGTGTAGAGTCTATAGTAAGGTATCTCCTTACAGATTCAAGAGGTTTAGCCTTGTTGGACATAGTAAAACTATAGCCTCTACATCACTCCAAAAGAAACAAAATAGAAAGAAGGGATTTTACAAGCTCCAATGACTTAGAGAAGGTGTTTACTCTTAAGAAGGTGATGGGAAAACCTAGGAAATATTTAAACAATGAAATAGGGAATAAAAGTATTAAAGGAAAAATGCCTAGATACATTTTGGCCTTTAAGATGCCTATGGACACTGAACCTTAATCATGGGGATGAAACTTAAGTGTATATCATGGAATGTGAGGGGTCTGGAGTCCCCAGACAAAAAATATGTTATCAAAAGACTCCTCAAAACTCAACATAACACTGATGTGCTCCTACAATAATTGAAGACAATTAAATTTAATATGGAGATTAATTTGAGATGTATATGGAAGGATGTTTTTGCATTCAAAACCATTCATTATAAAGTAAAGGGAGGTTCTTCCATTCTTATTAGCCCTAAATAGACTATTAATGTGGTGAGAAAAGGTACTTCTTGTTGGAAAGTTTCTCATTTATGATTGCATAGAGGTTTTCATTTATGGAAACACTACTCATATGCATGGTTGCTTGGAGTACAACACAGTTTTGGATACTTAGTTTTGTAAAAATGACTAAGTCAAGAATGTAGTTTACAATGTGCAGTTTTGGTCAGTGAGCACAACATATGGATATCTAAGTAATGAAATCTTAGAGGGAGACATGTTGGGATATAGTAGACCTTGAGTTAAGGTTGGTTATCTTTTGGAGTTGATTTCTGAGAGTTACAACATGTTGAAGACATGCGAAGAAAATACAGTAGCTATACAGAGCAGTTGAATGCTTATGATGATTAAGGGAACGATTTGAGGAATACATAAGTCCTATGTTGGATTTGGATTGGATCCTACCCCACTTTTGTTAATTTATGATTTCCAACTATGGATTTGATATTTTGTTAAGTGTTGGACACATTTTTGTGGTGTTCCTAAGAGCCGAATGGTTATGAGATCAAGTATATATGTAGATGTTTTATGATGAAAAGATAAGTGTGGAATGCATTGATTTATTGTGATGTTAGGATCACATAGAAGTTGATGCGAGATATAATTGGGGCTACTTAAGCATAGAAGATGCTTGTATAGTTCACCTTTTGTTAAATCATTGTAATGGAAAATATTTCTGATTGTAGAGTTGTGTGCTCATTGTATACCTCTAACATGGTTTTCTATCCTTTAATAGGGATATGTACTAAATGTAATATTTAGCTCCTAATAGGGCAAGGTCTCCTAATGATACAAGGTAGGGTTGATAATGGGGTATAAGACACTCCCAACTACCAAACCACCTTGCAGAACCAATGTAGAAGCCAAATAACATAGTGAGAGAAGAAACAACAGAGATCCTTTATATTAACTTGATCAAACTCATTAAATTCCAAGATGAAATGCCTTCTTGGTTTCAACCATATACAATGAATTATAGATTGTCCTTCATACAATAGAGATCAGATACCTTTGATCTCAATATCTAAACCTTTGCTTTCTTGCTCTAAGATTGATACCTAAACTAAGAACATACAAAAGAATATATACAAGAGTCAACCAAAGAGGTCAGCGCTCAAACCCATAAAAGGGACCCAAATTTAGGTCCACACAGATCCCAATGAGAGACCCCACATTAATTCAGCAATGGAAATTAAATGTAGAAGTTGGCTAGATCATGATAAATGCCTCGGGAGGATGATCACCAAAAATCAGCAACCGTCGGTAAGGAAATACACGAGCATTAGACAATCGTTGATAAAGATATCACTGAAATCCATCGGTAAAGAGATCACCAAAATTTGTCGATAAAGCATGAACGCAAGCAACATAAGACAAACTACAAAGAAAAATTAAACATCTTTTTGGTTGAGCAGGATTGCTAAGGACCCGAGATTCTCCTGCAACAGACACCTGGGGTTAATAGAAATGATTCCCTGAATCATGTATCAGGTCCAACCTGAAATGAATCCAACTTAGATTGATAAATCCAAGATAAGTCCTCAATTAGTCTGTTCTTCCACTTTACCAGATAATTCATGTATTCTTTTCCTCTTGTGCTTCTGCCAATTCTCTGTTTCAAAATCTTTTCAACTCCCTATATCTTCTTCTTAGGACAATCCTTGGTATTATCACTTCTTCATCAGGTTCATGATATTCATATAAGTATAAACTATTGAATATAGGTGATATATCCATGTCATCAGATAATTCAACTTCATAAGCATTTCCACTATCAAATCTTCTCAGTATTTTGTAAGGACCAAATTTCTTCATCTTCAATTTTCCATATGTTCCAATAGGAAATCTTCCTTTCTTCAAATGAACCATAACTGCATTAACAACTTCAAATTGTTTATCTCTTCTTGATCTATCTGCACTATCCTTGTACTTCTCATTACTTTTCTCTAGCTTTTGTTTTACATCTTCATGCAATGTCTTCATGAAATCAGCAAATTCTTCTACTTCAGCACTTCTTTTCTCTTCTCCAACAATATCTCTCAAATATAATATACCTCTTAGTTGTGTGCCATGAACAATCTCAAATGGTGGCTTTCTAGTACTTCTATTTACTGAACTGTTGTATGCAAACTCTACTTGTGCCAACATCAAATCCCAATTACTTGGTGTGTCTCCAACTAAGCATCTTAACAAATTACCCAAACTTTTGTTTGTCCATCAGTCTGTGGATGAAATGTAGAACTAAACTTCAACTCAGTATCCAACTTCTTCCAAAGTGTTCTCCAAAAATAGATAACAAACGAGCTATCTCGGTTAGAGATAATACTTCTTGGTAATCCATGCAATCTGACAATCTCCTTAAAGAAAAGAGCTACTATATGTACTGCTTCTGATGTTTTCTTACATGGTATGAAATGTATCATTTTAGAAAATATATCCACAACAACAAATATGGAATCATTACCTCTTGTTGTCCTAGGTAAGCCAAGAAAAAAATCCATGCTGATATTACTCCAAGGTTTCTCAGGAAGAGTAATTGGTGTATACAACCAGTATTCTAATTCACTCCTTTTGCAATTTGACAAACTCCACAAATTCTCATAAATTTCTAAACATCCTTATACAACTGAGGCCAAAATACCTCTCCTTCAGCAAACTCAATGTCTTATCAATACCAAAGTGTCTAGCCAATACACTCTTATGTTTCTCCTTTATCAGATTATTTCTCATTTAACCTCTTGGTATGTATAATTGAATACCTTTGAACAACATATCTTCCTGAATGAAATAGTTTTCATAATTACTTGTTTGATTTGAATTAGGTGCTCTGCACACTCTCCACTACTTTGAAAAATCAGGATCACTTTCATACAAATTCTTCATGCCATCAAAACCAATAACTTCAATTCATTTCAGTAAACAAAGATCTTCTTGTACTCAATGCATCAACAACTCTATTAGAAACTCCACTCTTAGACTTTATCACAAACGTAAAACTCTACAAATACTCTACCCATTTCATATATCTCTGATTCAACTTATTCTAGCTACCCAAATACTGTAAAGCATTATGATCAATATAAAACACAAATTCATTTGGCATCAAATAATGTCTCCATTTCTTCATAGCTTGAACAATAGCATAGAACTCTTGATCATAGACAAAATATTTCCTCTTCGTATCTTTCAACTTCTCACTAAAGAAAGCAATAGGTTTACCTTCTCGAGTCAATACAGCTCCAATTGCACTTCCACTTGCATCACATTCAACTTGAAATACCTTATTCAATTCAAGTAATTCTAACATAGGTAATTAAGTAGCCTTCAGCTTCAAAGCCTCAAAACTCTTATCAGCTCCATGTGTCCATTTGAATTCTCTTTTATCTCCTCTCATTGTTTCAGTCATAGCATTACAAACAGAATTGAAATTTATGATAAACTTCCTCTAAAAACTTTCCAATCCATGAAATGATCTCACCTCACTGACTTTTTTTAGGTGTAGGCCAACTCAATATAGCTTCAACCTTCTCTGGATCCATCTTCAAACCACCAGCTGAAATTACAAAACCCAAATACACAAGCTCTTCTTTCATCAACTTTTCCTCTTTCAATATCTACAACACTTGCCTTATATGCATCAAATATTCTTCTCTAGTCTTACTGAATATAAGAATATCATCCAAGTATACAATCACACACTTATTCAAGAATTTATTAAAAACTTCATTCATTAACCTCATAAAATTACTCGATGCATTAGTTAAATGAAAATGCATAACCAATCACTCATACAAACCTTCCTTTGTCTTGAAAGCAGACTTCCATTCATCACCTTCTCTAATTCTAATATGATGATATCGACTCTTCAAATCAATTTTGGTAAAATATTTTGCTCCACTCAAACAATCCATTATCTCATCCATTCTCGATATAGGAAACCTATATTTTACAGTGATCTTATTGATTTCTCTAGAATCAGTACACATTTTCCATTCTCCATTCTTCTTAGGTGCCAATATAGCTGGTACTACACATGGACTCAAATTCTCTCGGATCAAACCTTTGTTCAACAATTCATGAACCTATCGGTTAAGCTCTTCATTTTTGGTAGGTGTTAACTGATGTGGTGCTTTTTTTGTAAACTAGCTCCAGGAATTAGATCCATACAATCACTGATATCTCTCATTGGTGGAAAACCATCAGGTACATTATCTAAAATTATTTGCTTGTACTCAATGAGTAACTTTCCAACTTCTATAGGAATGTCATCTTTTGTATTCTTACTTGGTTTGTTAGGAATCAAAGCATAACAAATATAATTTTTTTTCAAATCCTTAACAAACTGTCTACCTTCCATCAGACAAACTTTCACAGATGTTCATATCTCACCAACATATTATTCAACCAAAGGTAACAAAAATTGCTTCTTACCATCAACCCAAATAGAATATCTATTCAATATTCCATCATGTATAGCATGTCTATCATAACGCCAAGGTCTACCCAAAAAAATGTGACAACAATCCATAGGCATAATATTACATAACACCTTATCATAATACTCTCCAAATTTTTAGATTCACAAAACATTGTTCACTCACCATTAGTGTATGTTCATCCTTGATCCATGAGATCTGATAGGGATTCAGATGCTTCACCCTCTCCAAATTCAACTTTTCAACCATATCCTTAGATGTCAGATTCTCTAAGCTTCCACTGTCAACAATCACCTTCCAAACTTTGTCTGCAACTCTACATCTGGTTTTGAACAAACTTTTCCTGATACGATATTTTTTATCTTTCTCACTCCATAGTATCCTTCAGATCATGGGATTTCCTTCCTTCTCAACTTCATTTCATGACTCCCAATGCACCAATGCATTTCTACTACTACTGCCTTTCTTTCGTGCATGTGTACATTCAATGAATTTATGTCCTTCTTCACCATAATTATAACAAGTTATTTGGAATAGCTTTCTGCTATAACCACCTCAGGAGTAATCACATCTTCCTCAGTATGAACTTCCACCTTTCCATTCAGTCTTTCCTTTGTATTGAGATGTGTTTGAAATTGACTTGTCTGGTTCAGATCTACTATTTTCACCATGAGATCTACCTCTTCCTCTAGGGAATCTACCACCTCTACCTCTTTGTATTTTCTCATATCTTCTATTCAACTTTTCTTTGGCTTTTAGGGAAAATTGATATGCCTCCTTAATGCTTTCCATTTTGACCAAACTGATCTCATCTTGTATGGAACTTCTCAGTCCATTCAGATATCTTGCTACTCTTTCCACCTCATCTTCAACATGTCTAGATCTGATGTCCAATCTATAGAATTCTTTAGTATATTCCTTTACTAATTTGTCTATCTACTTCAAAAAATGTATTCACCTGATTAGGTTAATTTGATAGTCACAAGGTATAAATTTGCCTTTCAATTTTCTTACCATCTTATCCCATAGCTTGATTTTTTCTTTACCTTTCTTCTTTCAATCCAATTGCAGATGTTCCCACCATAAGGATGCATGACCTTTCAGCTTTGTGCTTGCAATCTTCACCTTCTTATCCTTTGATACATTCTCATATTCAGAGTACTTTTCCATCTCATTTATCCAATCAATCAATTCATTAGAGTTCAATTTTCCACTATACTTAGGAGGATTAAACTGAGGTGTGGATTTCAAACTTGTCAAATCTCTCAGGAATTGCTCTTCTTTCTAATTAATCACAAGTGCAGGTGTAGCTTCACCTTGAACCTCTTCAATTTTATCATCACTAACATCCTCAAGATGTCTTCCTCTGCACTGGGCTATCTCAACAACTTCCAATATAGCAGCCATCTATCTAAGCATATCAGCTAGACCTAGATTTGTATTTCCTCTCCCATGAACCATCTTGAATCCCTCTACAATTGTAGGTTAGATCGCAATCTACTACCCCACAACAATACCAACTAGTGGTAGGGTTTACAAGATGGAAATTAGATCTCACCAATTCTCTGATACCACCTGACGCAAGGCAAGGTTGATAATGGGGTCTAAGGCACTCCCAACTACCAAACCACCTTGCAAAACCAATGCGGAAGCCAAAAAACACAGTGAGAGAAAAAACAATAGAGCTCCTTTATATTAACTGGACCAAACTCATTACATGCTAGGATGTAAGGCCTTCCTGGTTTTGGCCATATATAATGAATTACAAATTTTCCTTCATACAAAAAAGATCAGAGACCTTCAATCTTAGTATCTAAACCTTTTCTTTCTTTCTCTAATATTGATACCTAAACTAATAACATACAAAGGAATATATACAAGAGTCCACCAAAGAGGTCGTGCTCAAACCCATAAGAGAGACCCAAATTTAGCTCCACACAGATCTTGATGAGAGACCCCACATTAATTCAGCAACATAAATTAAATGTAGAAGTCTTCAAGATCAAGACAAACACCTTGGGAGGATAATCACCAAAAATATGCAACCGTCGGTAAGGACATACCCAAGCATCAGACAACCCATCAGTAAAGAGATCACTAAAATTTGTTAGTAAAGAGATCATCGAAATCCATCAGTAAAGAATGAACCCAAGAAACATAAGAAAAACTACAAAGAAAAAGTAGACATCCTTTTGGTTGAGAAGGATTTCCAAGCATCCTAGATGCTCCTACATCACCTAAAAAGGACACTATAGTCTTACTTAATTTTTTATGGGTATCATCCCCACTGGAGTTTTCCCCTGGCCAGGGTTTCCTCATCAACAAATCATGGTGTTATGAGTTGGTTACTTTATGTGTATGTTCTTTTCATTTCCATTATTACATGGTTGATTTTGAATTGGTTAAATAAGTTTATAAAAAAATTTAATACTTATTCAATCCCCTCTTAGAATTACTTAATCTTAAAAATTGGTATCAGAGCTTGTGGCTCTTAGAGAGAAAGCCTAACATCTTAAGGGAGATCCATATGGATTCAAGTTTTGAAGATAACTTTGAAGAAACACTTGAATCCCTTGATAAGGATAAAGATGAAAATGGTGATCTGAAATTCAAATTGAGAAGAGTAGAAGGTTTCATCAAGAAGATTAAGGAATAGCTTGAACTTTCTAGAAACCAAAGGAAAGACCTTATGGATAAGATAAAAGAGGAATCTAATGATGATTCATCTGACTAGATCAAGCATCTTGAACTAGAAAAAGAAGCATTGAAATAGGAACATGAAACTACTTCTCTTCATATGGCTAAAAAATTCAACAAGAGAGAAATGGATAAACAAAAATTGAAGAGATCCTAAAGAATAAAATGATAAAATGAGAAAGATGCAGGTTGAACTTGATGACTAAAGAATCAAGTATCATGAATTGCAGAAATACAATCAAATCATTAAAGGAGAACTTTTTGAGGCTAAAAATCAGATTGAAAAACTTCATGCAAGTCGTGACAAGATTGATGAACAGAGGGAAACACAGAAGCCTAAAGGTGATATGGCAAGAGTTGGCTTTGATAAAGCTAAATCTTCTAAAGATGAAGAAAATAAATCTGAAGAAAAGATAGATGTAGAAAAACCTAACGAAGAAGAAGCTAGAGAGAAGATCATACATTTTAGAGGTAGATGTTTTGGATGCAACAAAATGGGTCACATGAAGAGACATTGTGGAGGTAAAGTTCCTTATAATCCCTTTTTTTGGCTATTCTTTCAATTGCTATGAATATGGACACAAGAAGAAAGAATGTAGAAAACCTAATCAATCTCACACTAAGAAAGACTACATAAGAGATGAAACAACAAAAAATATTACATGTTGCAAATCAAACAACTTTGGACACATTGCAAGGAACTGCAGGTTACAGTTTAATCATAACAAATCACCTCCTACTTGTTACAAATGTAACAATCAAGGACATATATAGAATATTTGCAAGTATAATGGTTCTACAGGAAACAAAAGACCACCACCTATTGTTACAAAGAAAAACGTTGATGATGTTGGAAAAAGTATGGCAGAATGCATGGAATAATTTGACAATCAATTTTTGAAAGAAAGTGGTAAAGTTTGGAAAGAAAAGGAGCAGAGTGAGCCTAAGGTTCAGGGAGATTCAGTAGTTTATATTGAACCCTTGCCTGATGTTGTTACAACAACCTAGATGGCCAAGCACGACCTTAGGGGGAGCTTTGGAGAAATACAACAGAAAACCATCCAACCCCTATTTATGTGGGATAAGCTTTTGCATGCTTATGGAGAGAATATATGTTTGATTTGAAATGTATATCTGAGATTGCATATCTATACACATTGTATCTTGTGATCACCAAATTAATGATAAGAAAGATCATTGCAAAGTGAAGGTTATTGTAAAATGTGCCAATAGTTTCATGGTGAAGTATAAGTCTACTCATTTGAGCATATATAATCACTATTTGAAGTAGAGTTGAAGGAGATCAGAAAAGCAAGTAGGAAAATCAGGACACCTTATGATTGAATGAACGCAAATTTATAGATTCATCGAAGAAGAGGTATTTTTTGATTATTTTTGAGCTTTGATTATGGATACTCCATTGATTTTTTATGTCAATGAAAGACCTAGATACAAGCTTAAGAAACCTCCCTATAAATCCAAAAAGATGACTCTAAAGGCACATTTTCACAAAAAATCCTATGACATTCTACATGTTGAGGATATTAGGGCATACATACATTGTAAATATGAGTCTCTGGGAAATTTTGAGATCTATAAGGACATGAAGGATATGATTAAGGAAGATGGAAAATGGAAAGATGGCTTTTCTCATCTAGATAACCTCTTCATTATGCGAATGGCAGAACTCTATGAGTTCAACGAAGAATAATGGATTAAGATTGTCTTAAGTAGAGTACATAATCAGTTTATCTAATCAGCCTATGAAGATATGCACTGAGTTTATTCACAACATAATTGGTTTGGAAAACTCTGGTGCTATCCCTATTGCGGAGAAAAACATGTGGAAGCAAGTGTAAACCCTAACTCATTCTAGATGGGATTAGAGGGTGATGACCATAGCTAACATCTAGAATGGTGATGGCATATAGAATGGTGAAATAAAATGTCAAATACAACCTATACGAAGTACTTGCACAATAATTAATGGAAAATGTAAAGCATATAAAATGAGATAAGTTAGAGGCATTCAGGTTTGGGTCATTGTTAATACACATGTATATCCACATTGCACATAAATTGCTTGGTATGCACCCTAGAACTTGGAAGGATAATGAACCTACTAGAACACAAATCACAAACAACTATAGGAGACAACAGAACTTGGATTGATGGAGAACTATTTTGTATGATCAATATTCTACGTAGACAGATGAAAGAAAGAGTGATGATACCTGAAGAGATGGTAGAAAAGTATAGGGATACAATCTGTTTCATGGTTGACACTGATTGTGTGTGATTAGAGCCAGTAGAACCAATGATGAAATGTTGTTACACTATGGGGTATGAATTTATTTATGAGGTCTTGACAATGCAAGTTGAACATGTACTATCCTTAGAGATTGATCCATTGAAAGAAAGATGGCGGACATATGAAGAGAATCTTCTAAGTGTGTGTGTAAGATTAACACCTTCATGAAATTAGGACTAATAGCAACAATTCTATGGAAAGAAAATACAATTTAATCTAAGAGTTGAAGCTAAAAATCCATATCATCTCATGGTTCTCTATCTAAGCTTTGTTAAGAGAGATCTCAGGCTTAATCTCGCTCAAGGACAATCCTAGAATGAGAAATGAATGATAAACAATGCTCAAATCTAGCTTAAAAATGCTCAAAATGCTCCAAGATATGTTAGAAAACAACAAATTCTCCTAAACATGATATACTAAATGCTATGCAAATGTTGAAATGTGATCAAAAGCTCTCAAATTCTCTCCATATGCCTATAATAAGGATGCTTTTGCTCTTAAAATTCTTGGATCCCAAACAATAAGGAAATGGCTTGTATTTATAACATTTTCGCAAGGGTAGGGGGTAGAGTGAGTTGATCATGATCAAAGTTTGGTTAAGTTAAAAGCTTTGAGGTGTTCTCAAATGGAGGGAAAGTTGATTGGTTGCCTCAAAGATATTAGGGATTAAATAACTCAATCATTTAATTAATTTAGCCATGGAAGGGTGAATGGGTTGGATTTGATCTTTTGATTTGAACTATACAATTAATTGATTAAAATCAATTGCATAATTTGATTAATCCCATTAGGCTTAGAATTTAATTATTTGATTTCATGATTATTTGATCTTTTAATTTGATTTGATTTTTGTCCATCTATTTTGATAAATGTCTATTTGATTTGATCCATTTGTTTTGCATTGAGATGAGATTTTAAGGCACTTGGCTGAGATTTATAGTTTTGAATGTTTGATATACACCTAGTTAATTTTTGGTGTCTACAAATGCCCCTCTTTGAATTGATGTGCGAAGTGCATTGATTCAAAGAAAGCTTGATTGTCCTGATCATTGATTTGATACTGATGAGCTGATTGACTGATATGAAAACCCTGATATGAAACCCTGATATGATACTCTAATATGAAATCCTGATATGATACTCTGATATGATACTCTGATAAAGTTTGAAATTTCAATGCCCCAGATTTGATATAAGATATGATGCAGAATCCTAGTTGGATGATATGATGATGCTCCCTCAGAAATGAAATCATAATGATCGTAGGTGTGAAAAATTTGATGAGTAATGCTGATAGAATAGATCCAAGATGATTGCATTTCTGATAAACAATGATGTAGAAAGATGTCGAACAAATGCCCCAGTGTGCAGAATATGTGGATTTGGTTTGACTCGGTCAAAAATCTCAAAAAATAAGGTAAAATAGCTTAAATAGGTTGAAAACCCCAAATTTACTATTCATTTTCACTTTTTACTATTGAGATTTTTCTCTGAGCCTCTAACAATTGACAGTGATGGTGGTCCCCATTCGAGAGCATAGGTTCGAGTGAGCGCGCTGATATCAAAGACCTCCTGACTATGGGCCTCCAGTGAGTGGTTCCAACTCCCTTAGTGCATTTATTTCTCTTTAAATAGCATTTAATACATGTTTTTGATGCTTTCTAGATAAAATTTAGTAAAATGCCACGTAGGATAGATAAAGTATTGCGTAGGGAATAGAAAATCTGCCTCCACATGTTAAAAATCTATGTAGGAGAAATCCTTAGCCATGTATGATTTAGGGAAAAATTGTAACCCAAATAGAAAAGAGCCGCCTAAAAAACCCTAGTTCTTAAAGGCCGCGTATGAATTGTAAAAAGCCACGTAAGGCTTTAAAAGGCTGCCTACTTAGCTAAGCATTGCCTCTGAGTAGTAAAGTGCCACGTTTAATGAGTTAAACGCCGCGGGGCTTAAAAAGCCGCATACACTAATTAAAGTGCCACCTACCATGAAGTTTGAAAATTGAGATAGAGAATAGATGAATTCTTTTTGATTGATCATCCAGATGACTTAATTAGATTCCAAGCTAGAAAATATTCATCCAGAATGTCACGTAGTGTTTAGGATATTAGAAAATTCATAGTGATGAATGTGTGATAGGTCAATCTGATTTGATTAAAAATGATTACAAATTGTCCTTGTATCTCATGATATAGAGGTTAGGAGCAATAAGTTGATATGCTCAAGTTAGAGAAAAGATAGATTTAATGTTTGATTGATGTAGACTGGTTCACCAAGAGAAAGACTAATATGATTCAATTTGTTTCAAAATGTAGGAACATTACCGTAAGTTGTAGGTATGGGGTGTAGCGTCTTGGATATTTGATTTAGTGGATGAGCTTACACCTCCTGAATGGCATACTATTGAGACATGTGGTCTCAATTTCCTTTTAGATCTCCCTCGGTTTCAGTTGAACCAAGGTCTTTTGATAGCTATGGCAAAGTGATGGCACTCTGACCATAATACATTTCATTTACCCCTCAGTGAGATGACTATCACACCTGAGGATGTTTACAGATTATTGAGGATCCTGACTCATGGAGAGCGGGTGTATTATGATTCAGTTTATGACAGCAGTGTATGCAGACAGGTGTTTGGAGATAACACCATTGATGATGATTGCATTACTTGGGCACAATTTTCCTCCTTTCTCACTTTACTAGCATTGTTAGGAGCTGTGATTGGTGAATTACTTCTGCCAGACAGGAGAGGTCATGGTTTTGCAGTCGGATGGGGCCGAATATTAGAGGACTCAATTACACATTTGCAATGATTGAATTGGGGCTCCTGTGTTTTAGCGCAGTTGTATCATGATCTTCGTGAGGTTGTTTATCAGCGTAGTGTAGCTCTTTTTGTAGGTGCAGTGGTATTACGGTTGTAGACCTGGGAGCATCTCCCTATTACGAGACCAGTTTCAGCATGAGTGCAAGTCCGTGGATATCTGTATGCATTTCTATATGATGGCATGGTTGTCCACCATCGTCTGGGCAAGGTTGATTTTTGGAGATGTACTATTGATGACATAGATCAGGTAGTATGGAGGCCATATCTTCAGTGTGAGAGGTGGCGGGAGGATGATGATGAGCTTCCATATATGTTTTTTCCTTGATGGATGATAGGTTGATCACCATTAGTCATTGAGAGATTTTTCTTTGGGAGAGTACTCCGTCAGTTTGGCTGAGTTCAGGACATGCCGCAGGGTATGGCACTCTATGCCAGGGTACAAGCTGAGAGATCAATGTGGGGAGCACAGGTGGGCTATCGGTTGGCCTTTTTGTAGATTGATCAACTAGGTTATGTTGTTTGGGATATGATGACATAGGTGGTAGATGCAGGGATGTCAGCTGAGTATCACGAGTGGTTCCTGTGACATCATTTTGTTTGATTCACTAATCCATCAGAGCCTATTCCCAATGTGGATGAGATCTTAGATGATGATGGAGATGATGGTGATGATGGGGATAATGGTGGGAGACCTCAGAGACGCAGGGTTCAGAGGGCACCTTGGGTTCCTTAGGTACAAAGAGTTGCAGGACCTCGGATGAGAGGTGGACATGTTAGAGGCTGAGGTGGTGGATTCAAGTAGCCTAGGAAGAGACTAACATGGGTACAGGTACCTCAGATTTAGGCTCCTTTGATGATTGGTGCAGATTGGGCTATACATAGACACAGACGTGTCCAGGTGGCCATATAGGTTCCAGGGTATGGATAGATCCCACAGGTTGATCCACAGAGCAGTATGACACCTGTGATACTATAGGTACCATTAGCACCATAAGCACCACAGGCTCCTCCAGCATCACAGGAACCTCTAGTTCCTCCCATTTTGGATGGTTTAGTGCAGGATGTTCAGGGTTTACACGCAGGGATGACTGCGGTGACCGCTCGATTAGATCAGGTTTCTACTATGCTACAGTAGTTTCTGACTAGTCTAGCAAAGTTACTGACTAGTGCAAGCATGAGTCAGGCACCTCCTAGTACATAGGATAGAGCAAGTGATAGGGATCCTGATGGTGCAAGGGGTTCAGGCACAGGTATAGCTGGAGATGGATCAGGTGCCCCTGCTGGGTCGTGAAACAGATTGGGATCCATGATATTTTGATATAGCATTGCTGATGTATCATATGTATTTTTGATCAGGACTTTGATGTATGGACCATTTTATTGATGTACCTTTAATGTACTAATTTATGTTATAGACCTTGATGATGGACATTTATCTATGATGATCTTTGATTCCTCCTTTGATGATGTTATGAGATTTCCTTTTATGGATATCTACATTTTTCTATGATGCATTTATTTCTATTGTGCTATGGATGCAATGTCTTTAGAGTAGGACATAGATAAATGGATGTAAATGATGTTAATGCAACTTATTTCTATATGCTTTTCTAATTTAATCATGTATGGATTATGCAATGCAAGGATATGGACACAATACTTAGTGCTATGATAAATGAAATGCAACTATCTTTTTTATTTTAGGATGTATGCAATTTAAGTTATGATGTGCAATTCTAGATGATGATATGGATAAATGTCTAATGATTAATGTTTCTTTTCATTTCTTTTTCCTTGATATGAATATGTAATGAATAATGATTAATGAGTATGAATGCAAAGGAAAATCTCATTTTGATGACTTGAAACCATTAAATTTGATGAAGTGTTGTCAACTTTTAATCCCCCCTTTGAGCTTGGAAAATTGCTAGAAAGGAAAACGATTTCAAAACTAACTTGGAGAATGCAATTAATCTAACATGAAGATGCAATTTAATCTAACATGAAGATGCAATGCAACTAATTGTCCTTGAGGTTTACAAAAGAAATGCAAACTGAGATATATTTTCATCATAGAGTGTTGTGGAACTAGGAGTCGATACAATCCTTACTGGAGCCAGTGCGACCATAAGAATATGAATATTAATTTCTCTCATGTGGTTACCCCTTCTACAAAAAAGTCAATGAAAAAATCATCAAAAATTCCAAGTGTTTGTTAAATGTATCAAGATTTTCAAATAAGAATTCTAGACAGTCTGATCATGTAGGGTGTGTTAATTTTTAATCCTGATAAAATAAGTCAATGAAGGTCAAGGATCATGTTATGCGATCAAACTATTTAGGGTTGAACAATGATATCCATTAAAGGTTCCAAAATATCTCTCCTCTGAATCTGAAAATCTGCTTCTGATGTGTGACCAAGATGTCGCACTATTCAATCTGGTAGGTATCAAAAATCTATGATGTGTGCCCCCAAGTGGTAAATGTGATCAATGTGAAACTTTAAGGCAACTGAACCTAGAATGCGACAAAAATGTAGATCTGAGACTTTATTAGGATGATGCACAAATGACGGATGCCATGAGGATATGGACAAATGAGATGATGAAATGCAATATGTACAAATGTAACTAGGAAACACCTAAGGGAAAAAAGGCGCCTGTTTCTAGGTTTTCACCTCTTGGGATTATTGCTCTTTTTCTCTTTTTTCTACCAAGGTGTCTATTGCTAGGTTTTCACCAAGGCACTTTTTTTTCTCTTTTTCAAATGTTTTTGGCTTTTGAACTTTCTGATTTTTTTGTATTTTGATCTTTTCTCATTTTTTTTTGGTATTTTGATGAATTTTTCCTTGTACAAAGGTGATGCTAACTCATCTGATACTCTCAACTTATACTCTTTCTGCTGATACTCTTTTCCTCTGAATCAAGTGTGGAACCTCTTAAGATAAATTCTATTGATAGGTTCTAGCAATTCATCACCTTCACAATCGGCCAATTTGCAGGTCCCCATCCCAAATGAAGAAACAATGACAAAAGGACCAAGCCAATTTGCTTCCCACTTTCCTTTCTTTTCTCTATCAGCCTGATTTTTTGGATTTTCTCTCAATACTAGATCCCCTATTTGAAATTTTCTTGGCTTGATATGCTTGTTATAGTTCCTTGAAATTTGATTATGATACACTTTCAAATGGTCATAGGCTTGAGTTTGATGTTCCTCTAACAATTCTAATTGTTGAAGGCGGGCAACTTGATAATCTTCATCCATGATTAATCCATGCAATGAGACTCTTAGGGATGGTATTTCAACTTCTAAAGGTAGAACAATTTCAACCCCATAAACCAATGAAAAAGTTGTAGCTCATGTCTGGGTTTGAATACTAGTCCTATAGGCCCACAATGCTGGATTGATTTGAAGATGCCAATCCTTTCCTGATTTACCAATGGATCTCTTAGGATTTTAAGTATGTTCTTGTTGGTAGCTTCTGCTTGTCCATTACCTTGGGGATAGTAAATGGATGAAGAGTGATGTGTAATATGGAATGTGTCACAAATTTCATCAACATCTTTGTTCTTAAAAAGTTTTCCATTATCCGTGATGATGGCGTGAGGGATGCCATATCTACAAATGATATGATTTAGGATAAACATGGAAATTTTCTTCCCTGTTGCAGTTGATAAAGGGACAGCTTTAACCCATTTAGTGAAGTACTCTGTTGTTGTGATTATATACTTGTGTCCATTTGAAGAGGGTGGATAAATCATGCCAACAAAGTCAAAACCCCATTGATAGAATGGCCATGGTGTGACAAAAGCATGTAATTCTTGTGCTGGTGCATGGATTAGGTCTCCATGGTATTGACATTTTGTACAAACTTTGACATATTGACAAGCGTCTCTTTCTAAGGTTTTCCAAAAGTACCCCATACGTAAGATTTTCTTAGCTAGGTTTAAACCATTTGAATGTGACCCACAAATACCCTCATGGACATCTTTTAAAGATAATTTTGATTCATCTTCCTCTAGACATCTAAGGAGCATTCTGTCAAGACCTTTAAGACACAATGTGTCAGAAAGGATGGTATAACGGGCCACTTGTCTTATGAAATTTTGCTTTTGAGCATGGGTTTGGTCTATAGGTAGGGTTTGATCTTTTAGGTAGGCATAGATGGGTCCATACCATGGTGAGTCATGTCCATTTAAAAGGGCAATAATTTAGGTATCAGGTAGGTCAAATGTTGGTTTAACCAATTCTTCCATCAAAAACTCATACTTTTCATTTTGATCGGGCATCTGAAGTAAAGATGCCAAAGTAGCCATTGTATCTATTGCTCTATTCTTGTCTCTTGGAATTTTTTCAAAACTAATCAAAGCAAAGTAATTTTTCCAATTATCCACAAATTTCTTGTAAGGCATCAGTTTTTAATCCTTAGTATTATATTCATTATTAACTTGATTAATGACTAATTGAGAGTCCCCATAGACTTGTAATTCTGTGACATTCCATTCCAAGGCCATCTTGATTCCTCTGCCCAAAGATTCATACTCTGCTATGTTATTAGAGCAGGGGAACAATAACTTCTAATATTTTGGGATTGTGTAACCTTGTGGTGTAATCAAAAGAATGCCTGCTCCACTACCATTTTGGGTCTAAGATCCATCAAAGTATAGATTCCATGTCCTAGCTTCAACATTCACAATTTTAGAATCCAGGAATTCCACTTGCATAGGATGTGTATATTCTTGAGGATATTCAGCCAATTGATCAGCTATAACTTGACCTTTGATTGCTTTCCTATCAACATATTCAATTTCAAATTCACAAAGTACCATGACCCACTTTGCAATCCTTCCAGTTAAAGCTATTTTGCTAAGCAAGTATTTTAAGGGATCAAATTTAGCTATGAGTTTCACCTTATGCAACAACATATAATGTCTTAACTTTTGAGTTGAAAATACCACTGCGAGGCAAGCCCTTTCCATGAAGCTATAATTTAACTCATATTTGATCAAGGTTATACTCAAATAGCAGATAGCTCTTTCTTTTCCTTCATCATCGTGTGCCAATAAGACTCCTAAAGATCTTTCCGTTGCTGAAATATAGAGTAACAAAGGTTTTCCTTGAATTGGTGACATCAAGATAGGTGGATTCATCAAGTATATTTTCAACAATGTAAAGGCTTTATCACACTCTTCATCCCATGTGAAGATGGTGTCTTTATGTAGTAATCTGGTGAAAGAATGGCATTTTTCTGCCAATTGAGAAATGAACCTTCTTATAGATTGAAGTCTTCCTTGAAGTGACCTCATTTGACTAATATTCTTTGGAATGTCCATGCCCATTATTGCTTGTACCTTTTCAGGATTTACTTCAATGCCTTTTGTTGAAACAATGTACCCTAGGAGTTTTCCATATTGTACCCCAAAAGCACATTTCTTTGGGTTAAGTCTTACTTTGAATTGTTCTAGCCTTGTAAAAATCTTGTCAAGTATGGATAAATGATCTTTTCTTTTATGTGACTTAGCTAAGATGTCATCCTCATAATCTTCCATAAAGGTGTGCATCATGTCATGGAAAATGGTATTCATGGCTCTTTGATAAGTGGCTCCAACATTTTTGAGACCGAAGGGCATTACATTCCAACAAAAAGTACCCCATGGGCATGTAAAGGCTATCCTCTCTTGATCCTTAGGTGCTATGCAAATTTTATTATACCCACTAAATCCATCCATAAGTGAAAACATAAAATGACCTGCAGTGAGATCCACAATAGCATCAATGCTAGGTAATGGAAAGTCATCTTTTGGACAAGCAAGGTTTAAATCTCTAAAATCTGTGCAAACTCTTATGGTTTTATCATGTTTGGTAACCGGTACAATGTTGGAGATCCATTCGACATATTCTATTACTCTTATAAATCCTGCCTTAAGCAATTTCTCTAATTTTTCTTTGACTAAAAGGGCTACATGTGGATGCATTTTTCTCAACTTCTACTCTATGGGCTTAACCCCTGGTTTCATATTTAAGTGATACATTATGAAACTTGGATCTAATCTGGGCATGTCAGCACATGACCATGCAAATTTGATTTGTTTTTCTTGAAAGAATGTAATGAATTCTTCCCTCTCCAAGGGACTAAAAGATGCTTCTAATTGAATGAATTTAGGATCCTCTTTTGTTCCAATGTTACCATTTATGTGGGTTCAATATGTATAGGTGATCTTTCATCTTCATGAGTTGGTAAGGTGTCCAACCTCTCTCCCTTAGGTGCCACAGTTGGGTTTTCACCTTCAGAAACATCCTTTATTTTTACTTTTTTGGGGTCTAGCACTGCCACATGGTGGTTTTCACCACTAGACCTTCTCATTTTTTTGTATATTTTCTCTTCATTTTTTGGATTAAGAGGTTGAACACCTGCCCCTATCATCATGTCTAGAGTGAATTCATCGGTGGAATAATTGGGTTCAACCGTATTGAGGTATAAGGCCATTGCATTGTCATTTGGGAAGTAGAGTAAGTCATTTGGCTCAGAAAGATCCCAGTCGATAAGTTTGGGATGTATTAAGGAAAAAGATTCATTGGATGGGATTTAATTTGAATGAGTTAAGGACATGACTTCATTTTATGGTTCATACATTTTATCATCAAGCTCTATGACATGTGCCTCTTCAAGATGGTCCGTGGAGGAAGGATCAAAATACTCTTCATTAGAGTCCTCTAAGATTTCTATGGGAAAGAAAGCATGTGGATTAAACACTAGGTGAGAATCTCCCACCCACGAAGGTACCCAAGGTTCACCTACCCATTGAGTGAAAATAGGTGCTTGTTCTACATTGACTTGTTGAGGTTCACTTGATGTTTGAGTCAAATTTGAACTTTGAGCCACATGTTCTTGATGGTCAACTTTAGGAGGAGTTGCATAAGTGTGAATGGTATCAACCTCTATGTCATGAAAAGATTCTTCAGACAAGGAATCCAACTCATAATCCCTAGAATCATCTTCACTTTCATAACCTACCATATGGATATGTGCACAAAAATCATGCATGGGACTTGAACTTTCTCCTTTATGTTGAAAGCCTATGCTGGCTTTCTCTTCTTTAGCTCTCCAAACTGGTTCAATAGGTGCTAACAACCCTCTATGTTAAACTCCTAAAGGTCCTCTTCCCTTATACCCCATTTTCTTCATGATATCAAATCCTTTTCCATATTGATCAGTTTGGATATTGATATGTTGCACCCTTTCATTGGAATTAGATGAATTATCATCCTCTTTATAGAGCCATTGTAATACCTCATTATCTTTGTCCATTTCTTGTTTGTCACATTCCCACACAAAATGGGAATTTTATTTATGAGTTTGATGATCTTTGGATGACTTCCCATGTGTCGTTAGAGATGTAGGTAAATCAAAGAGGGAAACAGAATATTCCCCTACTCCTTTTGAGTTAATTTTGCATTGTTTCTCAAATTGATTCATTAGGTCACTCATCTTTTCATAGTGAGCTTTCTTACTTTGTTCTCTCTCCTTCTTAGTGGGTTTAGAAGTTTACAATCTTAATGTTGAAGTCTAAACTAAATTATCCTTTGAATTTGAGCCCTCATAACTCATCTTTTCTTTTCCCTTACTCGATGGAGTTGAGTTAGTTTGAATAGGATTAGCAGTTGATGTGACATTCGATGTTGGTTCTAACTTTTCCTCTTTGGCTTCTTCCATGGTAATATCAAAGATAAATCTTTCCCTATTATGAGGAATATAAAATTCATGACTTGGCTTTAACGCATTGCAATATTGGAAAGGGTTTGAATCTCCTCCAATTGTGATCTCTTCCCCCATGTATGGAAATTTTATGCATTGGTGATATGTAGAAGGTACCGCTTGTATTTTATGTATCCACGGCCTTACGAGTAAGATGTTATAGGTCAATTTCATGTCAAGGACCTGAAATATAGTATCCTTTTTTATAGGTCCCACTTGAATTGGTAGAATGATCATACCCTTTGAAGATGTTTCCTCTTCATCATAAGCCTTAATAGTGATTTGCTTATTTATATCAATGGAAGACTCGGATAACCCTAATGAATTTATAAGGTTTAAAGTGCAAATATTTAGGCTAGATCCACCATCTATGAGAACTCTCTTGACCCTATTTCTTTGGATTAATACCTCTATATGCAAGGGTAAGTTTTGAGGATGTGTGATAGAAATGTCATCTTGTTCTAAAAAGGAAAGAAAATGAGGGGCTATGAGGTGCCCTACCATGTTCTAAAATTTGTCTTCCTCCATGTTTATAGGATCCGTGATCTCACACAAGGATTTTTCTAGGATCTCCTTGTTATTAGGAGATTATTTCAACAACTCCAAAATTGATATTTGGGCTGGAGTCTTTTGTAATTGATCCACCAAGTTATAAGGCTTTGTTGTGGGTGGTGTTTGTTTAGCCAAAATAGTTGGTGTTTTAGAGCCAATAGTAATAGGAGTACCCCCTTGTAGGGTAATCTTTGAGGCTTTCCCCCTTGTGATGGCATTAGCGGACCCTCGGATAGGTTGATCTTTAACCACAACAACATTTATTGTATTGTCATAAGTATGAGCAAAGTTAACATTATGACTGCCTCTTGCATTATTTGCATTGTTTCCTCCATTGTTGGAATTGGAAGATTCTCCTTTTTCATGCTTATAAAAAGGAGTGTTAAAGACTGTGTGATCTTCATTAGTTTGAGGGCCATCCACTTGTATCACACCATTTTCTATGAGATCTTGTACCACATGTTTGAGATGCACGCAATCATTTGTCTTATGTCCCCTATTTCGATGATAGTCACAATGGTTGTTCTCATTCCACCAGTTTGGCTTGATGTGAGGTTCATATGGTTGAACCTTTGGTAGATCGATAAGTTTTTTTGCAATAAGTGTCCTTAATGCATTCTCAAATGGTTCACCCAAATTAGTGAATGTCCTTTTGGGTGTAGGTGCAAAGAAAGGTTTAGGCTTGGGGGTCCCTTGATTATTCCCAAAGTTGTTATTAGTGTTGTTGTTGAAGGGCACTTTGGGTGCTTGATTCACATTATTGGATTGAGCTAAGTTTTGAGTGAGATTAAAAGGCGTAGCCTTTAAAGTGTTAGCCTCCACCACTCCATCATTAACCACTCCTTTATTTTTGTTATTCTTTGTCCAAAATTGACTGTTGTTATTGTTGGAATTTTGATTTTGATTATTGTTGTAGGTATTACTGTTGTTGTTATTCTTGTTATCTTTGTAAAAATTGAATTCTCCACATTTTATCAATACCTTTTCTGTTGTCACCCCATTCTCAATTAGGTCTTGGAATGATCTAGGACATTGTAGCCTCAATCGATAGTTCATTTCATTATTCAAGTTGTTCACAAAAATATCCATCTTTTCCTTTTCAGGTACACTTCGAGGGTATCTAGAAAATACCACTCTCCATCGTTGTAGGAAAAGTAGGAATCCCTCTCCTTCTCTTTGTTTGGTGTTGCATATATTAAGCATTGTAACCTCATGTTTTATGTTATAGGAATAGTGAGTTACAAACTTAGAGGCCAATTCCTCAAAGGTTCGAATACCGGAGGGTAACTTTGAGAACCACTCCATTGCCATACCTCCCAAACTTCTAGGGAATAACCTCATAAGGTAAGTTGTGTCATGCATGAACTCTGGACTTAGGGCACAAAATTCCCTTAAGTGATCTTGAGGATCAGATGTTCCTTCATATTTATCATATTTAACATAAAAAGCATTTGCTGGAAATGGTATCATGATTAAAGACTTATCAAATGGAAATGGACACAAAGCTTCGATAGAAAGGGTTTAGGAGCCCCACTTTGTTTTATTATGTCCAATTGCATCTGGAAAAGTTAGAATTTCTTGTTCATGATGTCAATGGGGTTAGCCTCAACTTCTTCTTGTTTGATTTTTGTGACATCATAATCATGTGGAAGTTTGAGACCCGTTTGTGCTAGGTCTAGAAAGTAGTTCTCCTTGTCTTTCTCCAACACTTTTTCCATAAGTTTTATGAAGAAGGGTATTTTCATAGCCTCATTAACCTTTTCATCGGTTAAATCCTCATCATTAGGGTCTATGTTACCCCCATTGTTGGTATTGTTCATCCCTTGATTGTTAGGATCCATGTTTTTTCCTCCATTGGTATTGTTGTTGGATCCTTTGTTGTTAGGATCAACATTTCCTTGTTTGTTCATATCCTTGTTCACATGATTGATCTGATCGGGATCTATATGGCCAAATGGAAAAGACATCCTCGGTTCTGCTTCTTTTATGGGTTCTTGCAAGGTCCTTGAAGAGAAAGGACACTCTTGCCTTAGATAAGATCCGTCTGGTTGTAGGGTAGTTTTGATGTAATGGGATCGAGTAAAAACTGACATTAACATATATCAAATGAGAATCTTAGGTTTTTAACTCACTTAAATGATAAATCCATGGATAAATTTACAAAATGCCCAATAATGGCAGATTCTAATCCAGTTAAGTATCCATAGAGGTAAAACGTCCAAAAGGGTATCCAAAAATGAAACTTTCTTGTTTTCAACCCCTTGGCATATACCCACTTTTTTCCCTTTTAAATTTTTGGGCGGCTCTTACCTTTGTGTAGGCAGCTTTTTATAGTTGACACGTGGTCATTGGAATCACTGTATGCGGCACTCTGCAGTTAGCAAGCGGTGTTTGCCTGTTGATAGGCGATTTTATAATGTTTATACGCAGCACTTTCTAGTGGCTTACGCGATTAGTGAATGATTTCAAGTGGCATTTTATAATTCGTAAGTGGTCTAGTTTTGTTTGTACGTGGCTCTGAAATGATGGTACATGATGCTTTACTGATCAAAGTTGATTTTATCAATTTTATTTGTATTTTCTAGGTTTAAAAGTTTAAAGTCTTTGATCAGATTTATCAAAAAGGATTCTTGCATGAAAATAGAGTACAAGCTCAACACACACATCAAAATTGTACCATATCCCTAAAACCACACTAAAAGTGTATGTTCTCGGATGTTTTGACAGGTTTGCACAAGAATGTCTTCCAAACAGTCTACCTTAGAGTCAACAAATGTGGCTTTTAATAATGCCTCTACAAAGGTAGGTCAGCTACTTTATAAAGGTCTCAAATTATTCTGGTCTAAATCTTGGCAAGATCCTTTACCCCCTTGCGGGCTTCCCACATGCACAAAAGTATGATTTTGCGCAATCCCAAAGGACTACTAGAGGAAGTGAGGATGGTTTGCACAAGTTTTAGTCACTTTTCGATTAAGGTAAAGTGCATTTATTTATAGTGGATTGGATGACATCGCGGTAAAAGTGAATATCTCCCACTTCGGGTCGTTCCCTCTCACCATCCTCATAAGGTAGGCTCTTTAAAAGCTCTATTTAACTAGCATGAATATGGAAATCATAAACTGAACTTAGTCCATCAAGTTTGGAAATCTGATTCACTCAAAGAGTGAAGAGCATATCCCTATTGTCTTTCTTTATTCCAAACACCTCAAATATATTTGTTCATTTTTAACCTCTTGACAAGGAGGTTCTTAAAAAAAATGAGATGTGTGGTTCAATTAATCCTCCCTTTCTTTTTACCACCCAAACTTGACACTTTTGGCTTTTTGATCAACTTCGAAAAGTTGAGAGCATATACCTAATGTCTCGTTTGAACAGAGAATAGTAGGGTGTCCCTAGTTATGCTAGATTCAAAGAATTTGCCACAAGTTAAGCAATGCAAGCTGGATTAGATAAATACTTGATTTTTTGAAGCTAGTAAGGCTAGGCACGTTTTTGAGTGATTTTGGCTTATTTTTCACTCACCTAGTGGCGATCGTTCCCACTCCAGCTCCTCCAACAAGTTAGTCAACACAAAGAGAGGCAAAGTGAAGAAAACTTGGAAAACTCAAATGATGAATTACCTCTTAAAAGCTCTTTTAATGAAAGATTTATCAATTTAAAGCTTTAAAGAACTAGGCATTAAAACCAATTAAAGAGTAGGAAATTTTCATTTGTAAGAAAAAAACACCTTAATGTAGTGATCATACAAGTGTTCTTCCTCAAATAAAATTTCTAATAGATTGACTGTATGTATTTCTTTGTCATTTTTTGTTTTGATTCTCACCTCTTTGCTAAGCTTTGTGATCTGCTTCTCTGGTTTCTGCACCTTTGGGTGATTTTTCATCTGCGGGATAGAAAAACAGAGAGAGTTACAACAGTGACCAAATCAATAAAAACCTGATTTAATGCAAAAACACTTACGCAACATTTAACAGCTAAAGGGCGGCATTTAAATGCTAGCACACGTAAATAAGAACTTGATAAGCGGATTTTAAGAAATCATAGGCGGCTAAACAAATTTAATAGGCGGCACAGAAAGTGTAAGAAGTGGCCAAAGGTTGCTGGTAAGCGACTGTTGAAAAATAGTAGGCGGCACACTTTATCTAACTGGTGCCACACTTTATCTAGTAGGTGGCACACTTTATCTAGCATGCAGCTGCAGAATGAAAGATGGAGACCAATCAAGCTCTGTAGGCAGAGTTTTGTTGTTTGTATGCGACTCTGAATATCGCATAAGCGGCTGTTCTCCTATTTCCTGCAAAATAACACCAAGAACAAAGAAAAACACACAAAATTTTATGATAAAAATGTTAGCAATGAGGCTTAGAGCCCCACGGTGGGAGCCATCTGTGTGTGTAAGATTAACACCTTCATGAAATTAGGACTAATAACAACAATTCTATGGAAAGAAAATATGATTTAATCTAAGAGTTGAAGCTAAAAATCCATATCATCTCATGGTTCTCTATCTAAGCTTTGTTAAGAGAGCTCTTAGGCTTAATCTCTCTCAAGGACAATCCTAGAATGAGAAATCAATGATAAACAATGCTCAAATCTAGCTTAAAAATCCTCAAAATGCTCCAAGATATGTTAGAAAACAACAAATGCTCCTAAACATGATATACTAAATGCTATGAAAATGTTGAAATGTGATCAAAAGCTCTCAAATTCTCTCCATATGCCTATAATAAGGATGCTTTTTCTCTTGAAATTATTGGATCCCAAACACAAAGGAAATGGCTTGTATTTATAACATTTTCCCAAGGGTAGGGGGTAGAGTGAGTTGATCATGATCAAAGTTTGGTTAAGTCAAAAGCATTGAGGTGTTCTCAAATGGAGGGAAAGTTGGTTGTTTGCCTCAAAGATATTAGGGATTAAATAACTCAATCATTTAATTAATTTAGCCATGGAAGGGTGAATGAGTTGAATTTGATCTTTTTGATTTGAACTATACAATTAATTGATTAAAATCAATTGCATAATTTGATTAATCCCTTTAGGCTTAGAATTTAATTATTTGATTTCATGATTATTTGATCTTTTAATTTGATTTGATTTTTTTCCATTTGTTTTGATAAATGTCCATTTGATTTGATGCATTTGTTTTGCATTGAGATGAGATTTTAGGGCACTTGGTTGAGATTTATAGTTTTGAATGTTTGAGATACCCCTGGTCAATTTTTGGTGTATACACTAAGATAAGAGGATAATAGACTAAAGTGGCAAGGAGAATAACATCTATAGATGATATGCTACTTGTTATATCTTATGATGAATATGAGAGTATTTTGAAAGAAATAAAACCATTTTTGAGGATTAAAGCAACGCTAATAAAGATAAAGGGAAGAAAATATGATGAGTTCATAGAGGACACACATAAAAATATTGATAAGGTTCTATTGGAAGTTGAGCCTGAGAAGTATTCACCTCCTAAGCACAAGCCTACTAAGCCTAAAAAAATTCTAAGAAGAGAGTAATCCAAGGTCGCTCAAGTAAATCTTGATACATCTAAAGATGTAGAAGATAACAAACTATTTTTCAGTACAGTAAAGAAACCAAACTTCTTTATTGTTGGTGTGCCTGTGTCTCTGGAAACTTTGCAGGATGCAAGTTACCCTTTTCAAGTGAATGAGGATATTGTTACAGTTATTTACAAAATAGATGAACTGAATGAGAAAGAGAAGGAACTTCACACCGAGGAAGAATAGAAAGAGAGTATAGTTCAGGCAGTTAAGGAAGCTTAGATGAAAATTAAAGTTAAGAAAGAAACACAAGTATATGTTTCTTCATATTTATCGTTGGAAAGTGGAGAAAAGAATTTGAGAAATGATGTAGAAAGCATGGATGAGGATGAGCTAATGAAGCTATCTTACACAACCTTTGCCAAAGAAAAAGAGAGATCTGAACATAATAAAAAAAAAACAAAAAAAAACAAAGGGTAATGGAAATGACAGTTGATACTATAAACAAACTCCTACCCCTACCTTTCACTTTTCAAGGAAAGGATATAGTAGAGAACCTAAAAAAACAATTAGATGACTTTGATAGTCACTTTGAGTCTCTAGAGAAGATCATGGAATTAAGAGCTGAACATACATACTTGGCAAAGAAACTTGAGAATGTATGCAAGTCTATCTCATGGGACTTGGACATACTAAGTAACACTATTGGTGAAGTGAAGACCTGTATTGGACATGGATGGAAGCTATACATTTACTATATAAATCTCATAAAAAACCTTCAGAATATTAAAGATATCATTGCCAATGATAGAAAAACTCTAGATAAGCTGATACACAGTTGTGAGTCCTCCTCACACAGTGTCACAGAGTTGGATAAAGAAGTGTCGAGAATGTTGGATAAAATCAATGTATTGGAAATAGAGAAAGGGATAGTGATAGGAATATTTGGTGTGTTGAAGAGTTTAATCACTCCTAAACTATCAATTCTTGAAAAACACCTTTATGACATGGAGACAACAGTGAATTCTCTCACTGATAATATACCTATAGAACTAAAGGGAGATGAGACTTCATCATTTGCACTGAATGGAATAATTCATGTGGGTCTAATTTTGGTAAAGACATGGAATTTAGAGGTGAAGAACTTGGAAACCTCTTTCCAAGATGTACTTCACATGGTCTGAATTTTGGTGAGCAGTTCTAAAATTTTGATTTGTATATAGATACTATCATTTTGGTACACCTTCTCCATTGATGTCAAAAGGGGAGTAATATGTATGAAAAATGTAATATGTATGGAGAAGATAATATGTACTTAGTCAATAGTTTGGTATTAAGCACTTAGTCATTTTTCACTAAGTGTTTTCATCAATGCCAAAGGGGAAGATTGTTGGCAAGTGGCCCATTTAGGATTTCATAAAGGTTTTCATTTATGGAAACACTACTCATTTGCATGGTCACTTGGAGTCTAAAATAGTTTTGGATATTCTATTTTGTAAAAATGACAGTCCATATTGCAGTTTATAGTGTACAATCATACACTTTTGGTTAGTGAGAACAATATATGGAGATATAAGTAATGCGAGCTTATAGGGAGACATTTTGGGATATATTAGACCTTTAGTTAAGGTCTCGTGTGCTTTGGAGTTGATCTCTGAGAGTTGCAACATGTTGGTGACAGGCGAAGACAATATAACAGTGATACAGAGCAGTTGAATGGTCGTGATGATTAAAGGAGTAATTTGAGAAATACATAAGTGCTATGTTGGATTTCGATTGGGTCCTACCCCAATTTTGTTAATGTATGATTTATGACTATGGATTTTATATTTGGTTAAGTGTTGGACACATTTTGTGGTGTTCCTGAGAGCCGACTGATTATGAGATCGAGTATATATAAAGATGTTTTATGATGCGAAGATAATTGTGAAATGTGTTGATGCATTGCGATGTTAGGAATAGAAATAAGTTGATGCAATCTATAATTGGGACTACTTAAGCATAGAAAATGCTTTTACAGTTAACTTTTTTTTAAATCATTGTAACAGAACATATTTTTTGATTGTAGAGTTGTGTGCTCATTGTATACCTCTAACCAGGTTTTCTATCCTTTAACATGGATATGTACTAAATGCAATATTCAGCTCCTAATAGAGCTAGGTCTCCTAACATGGACACTATACTCTTAGTGCATTATTTGTGGGATCATCCCCACTGGGGTTTTCCCTTGGCCAGGTTTTCCTTGAGAACAAATCATGGTGTTATGATTTGTTTACTTTATGTGTATGTTTTTTCATTTCAGTTATTACATGGTTGAGTTTGAATTGGTTAAATAAGTTTATAAAGTGTTGTAATAATTAATCACTCCCCCTCTCATTATTTATTAATCCTAACACTTCTTCATGTAACAGAGTTGTCTGGATTATCTTTAAAGTGGGAGATAGGGAGAAAGGGATTTACACTATTTATGCCTCTAATGACTACCATGAAAGGATTGAGATGTGGAAATGGATGTCTATTTTGGAGGATGTCTTGTGGATAGTGCGGGGGACTTCAACATGATTGAAAGGCTTGCTGACAAGGTAGAAGTTTTCATATTCGAGTGGAAAGGAGATGAGAGGTTATACTGGTCTAGGATGGTTAATAAGCTTACAATTATGGACCCAATTGCTAGGAAAAAGGAGGAGACAAAGGGGTTATGGTACACATGGTACAATATTTATTAGGGCTCAATGATAATTTATAGTAGAATGGACAATTTTTATGGCAATAAGAATGTATTCCAGTTTGTTGAGAATGATAGAGAAATGTGGTAGGGTGATTCCATACACCCTTTCAGATCACAACCCAATTGAGGTTCACATTACACTATTAGATTTAGTACAAGCATCTAGACGAAAGGGGAATAAATTTGCATTGAATATAAAACTTCTTGAAGATGAATATGTAATCAATGTTTTAGGCATTGTCATACTTTTCAATAGATATAGAAATTCATTTATGGGCTCAAGGGACATATGGAAACAAAATGTTAATAGCTCAAGAGGGAATTAAATTGGACAATGGGTAGAAAAAATAGAAAAGATATGAGAAGAGAGGAGACTAAGCTTCATGATGAGTTGTGTGGAACTGATCTTTCCTTTCAAGATGAACCAGATAACCCACATGTTAATAAAGAGATGGCAAGGGTGAAACGTGATTTAAGGAAAATACTGAATGTCAAGATAATAGGGATGAAAACTTGTGCTAAAGTTAGCTGGTTGGAGCATAGAGACAAAGATTCTAAATATTTTTTCCAGATCCTTTAAACCAAGGAATCCAAGGTTAACACTGAATCCATTTAGGTAGAAGATAGATGCCTATCAGATCATATAGAAATTCTTGAAGCATTCATACTTTTCAATAGAAAATTGTATACAACTGAAGACTATGGGAAAGAGAAGAGGAGGGCTATAGAATTAATTAGAGGCATGATTCCTAAAATGGTGGAAGAAAGAGATGCTACTTCTCTTGACAAAGACATCTCTACAGCTGAAGTGAAAGCTACTATTCTTGCCCTTAGTAATGATAAAACCCCAGGGCCTGACGGGCTTCTAGTAAAATTTTATAAGAACTTGGAGTGGATTGGTGAAGATTTGTTTGAAGTATATTTAGAAGCCTTTTCTAGAGGCTCTTTGGGGGGACAGATAAATAGAATGCTAGTCAAATTAATTTTGAAGGAAAGATGATAGATCCCTGATAAAGGATTAATGCCCTATCACATTTCTGAATGTATCATATAAGATATTAGCCAAGTTCATAGCTAAAATATCAGAGGATGTTCTCCCACAAGTGGTCAATCTCACCCAAACATAATTTGTCAAAAAAGAGATATATTTAAGAAAATCTATTGTCCTATTGGGTGGCTATGGATTGGGAAAAGGTGACTAGGAAACCCTGTGCAATGTTTCTTATAGACTTTGAAAAAGAATATGATCATACTGAGTGGGAGTTTACCTTCATGATGCATAAAAGGTTCAGATTCCTAACAAAATTTTTCTAATGGTTAGGGTGTTAATGCAGGTTGAAAATTCAATGGTGGAAGTAAATGGTATAAGGTCAAAAAAATTTGATCTCTCAAGATCAATAAGGAAAGGACACCCCTTGGCTTCTGCATTATTTGTCTTAGCAATTGATGCTATGCATTATTTGATGAGGGATTGCAATATTTGTCCACCACTAAAAGGTCTTACTATTCCTAATAATGAGGATCTAAACAATATGCAATTTGCAGATGGCACATCTTTCCTTCTTCTACTAGAGGAACACAACATTAGGCTCCTCCTTGGGAAACTAGAGGTATTTTGTAATACTTTTGGGAGTAAAGTTTCACTTTCCAAGTCCATTACGTTAGGGTGGGACAATCATCCACCTAATTGGTTCACTAAATTTGAAATTTGTTTAGGTCCCCTAATCATATTGTCAGGTATTTATATATCCCCTTTGCAGTTAGTCCTAATTTGAAATAAATGTGGGGATGGATTCAGGAGAAGATTGACAGAAAGATCATAAAATGGAATAAACAATTCCTCTCCCTGGAAGGGAGAGTTCAGGTCTGCCAAAAGATCCTCTCCTCTTACAATGTCTATTTTTATTATGCTTGGATCTTCTCCCAATATCAATTTAATCACATTCAAAAATAGATAAGGGAGTTTCTTTTTTATGATGGTGGGAGTAACAGGAAAAGAAATGCAATGAAGTGGAGTTGTTGTGCCATGACTCTGAAGGTGGGGGATTGGGTTTGAAAGAGCTCATAGTACAGGGTATATCAGTGGCTAAAAATTGGATATGTAAATATCTACAAGGGGATGAGCCTTGAAAAGTTCTAGTTAGACACAATATTTCTAGAGGTGTTCCAAAGAAGATCCTGAGTTCTAAGAGGTTACCAATGGGTGACCTAATCACTCCAAATTTCCCAATTAAAACTATAGGCTTGATGGTTTTCAGAGCAATTTGGAAAGTATGGGAAAATGTGAGACAATATTGTTAGTATCATAAGGCACTAAGAGGGGGGTGAATCAGTCTAACCACAAATCTACAAAAACTTTTCATCAACTTCCAAAGTAACCAACATGCAAAGAAAAAGATAACTTAAAATCATATCAAAATTTACATCCATGAAATCAATACAATGACACCAATATTTTATCATGGAAACCCTTGTTTGAGGGAAAAACCATGGTGGGAATTTTCACCCATAAATGTCACTCGTGCATCAATAAGTCTTTCCCTTTTAGGAGCATTACAACCACCCTGTTAAAGGCATACTCAGTTAAGAGTATCTCTATCCCTGATAAAAGATATTACAAAAGTCCTATTAGGAACTACCTAGTAAAGGGATTTAGAACTCCTTTTGAGAGTCACCCTATTAAAGGATTTAATCTTCAGACCTATTAGGATCATACATACCTTGTTAGGACAAACCTTGTTAGAGTATTTTGATCACAAGTCGGTTAGGACTTGCATTGAGAATGATCTCAAATAAACTGATATGAAATTAGAATAGTTTGCTTGATAGATCTTCTTTAGTACTGCTCAAATCACTTTTCTTCTCATACAAACATTCACTTCAACCAATACAACCATTGAATCAAAAACCTCTTACAACTCATCAAATTTTTACCTTAAATTTCATCTCTTATAAACACTTTTAGGTTGGTGGAATAACACTAAAATGTGTTACCACAGTCGGCCTCCAAATTCAAACAAAATACATAAGCGATCACTCCAACCTAAGAAACTAAAATCCTCAAGGTTGAACCTCAACAATAAAATCTACAAATAAATCAAACTTTGACAAGTAATTGGTCACTGCCTCGATTTCATCACCTTCACTTGATCGGTTGACTGTTCTTGTCAATATAACTAGTATTTTTCTCAAATATCAATCGATGCACTGAATCATCTTATGTGATCATAGATGTAGGTAAATATGAATCTAGAGATACTTCTTGTAAGATTGCATCATCTAAATCCTTCAGATTATCACCACACATTGAAATCAACATCACAGACTGTATACTCATTGATACACTAGACACTTAGAAAAATCTTTGCTAAGTCATCATCATCACCAGTATCTTTGATCTGACTTGTGAAGTAGAATTTTTCCAACAAAGAAAACACCACAACATTCATCCCATGATCTAGGATATGATCATCTTCATCAGATTACAACAATCTCCCCCTTTAGCATTGATGGGAATACTTAGAACAATTTGCTAACTATCTAACTAAGAAAATAAAAAATACACAAGTATAGACATTTTTTTTAGGATTACTCCACCTATGTTAATTACAAATAGACCATGTATATACTTCTCCCTTATACAAAATACTTAGCCCAAAAATTTCACTACTATATTCTCCCCCTATCTAGAATAATCTATCTACTCCCCCTTACTAACTTCTCTCCCTTTGACAACAATGACAAATGTATTACAATAAATGATAAAAAAAAAATCATATTCATAGAGACTAGAATATACATATTAAAATCTGCTAGATACATCACCAAAATTGGTCTTTAAGACTTGTAGGTCAGTCTACCATATCTTCTGCAGATGCCCAGTGATTACTATCTGACTATTTAGTAGATAGGATAGCTCCTCCAATGCATCCATTGTACTCATATTAGGTAGAGCTGATATTATTGTTGCATCTTTAACTCCTTTCTACAAAATTTCCAACTATGGAATTAGTAGACTCTGTAGCTCCAACAATACTAAGACCCTTTTCTCCTACTCATTTTGATAACTTTTGAGCTTATTATTAATACTTCTCAATTATGTTCCAAAACGCATAATAGAATCATTCACTAGATCAAATTTTCCTACTAACTTCTATAGTTCTTGTTGAGCTTCATCTCTTTTCTGCTCAATGTCCTTAAAAAATTGTGAGAAATAAAAAATAGAAGAATATTACCACCTTCAGGAAGTGGTTGTTTCACCCTTTTAATATGAACTTTTAATGATCCTCTATGAAATTAAACTATCTCAACTAACTTCTTTGATTTCTTCCTTTCATAATCCTTGTCTTCCTTTTTTGCCGCTACATCCTCTACACTTTTTATTTGTTCACTTGCAGTTGTCACCAATTGACCTAATTGTTCAACAGGTGCAATCTTCTCATCATAAGTTTCTTCAAGCACAAGATCAGACAATATATCTCTTTCATTCTGCATAATTTGTGCTTCCTACTTCTTTTTATCTATTATGGCCTTAGAATTAATGACCATAGAAACATTCATAAACTTTGTTGGGATCATTTTACTGAGATCTATTGGTCCTTGAATGAACGGTATTTACCTTAATCCATCTTATCAAAACTTTGTTGAACAATAGACATAGACAATATTGCCTTTTCCTTTCCTCTGTGTGTTGCCTTCTCCTTTTGATGTTCATGCTTTTATTGTTCTCCTTCCTTCTGCAAATCCTTAGTATGTGCATTCCTTTGATTCTCCTTGTCTCTTTTTTCACCGGTTTCCTCTGCTATTGGTCCTTGTTTCTCACCGATAGGAACATTTACTATGGAATCATTAGTCATAACTTGATCTATTCTTGTAGAGTCCTTTTGTTCTTCATGGGTATCCATAATAGGAATATCACCTCAGGTTTCCATGGCATCCTTTGGCTCATCCAAATATACATTTTCAAGTGTGATCTTCACACCATCCACCATTAATCCATCATCAATATGTGTAATCTCTGGTTCAATATTATCTTTTCCTCTTTTCTTTTCAACTTTGTCTTGATCACCCTCCTTTTCTTCCTAGAGAGCTAACAATTTCTTCAGAATACTTATGAGTCACCAATCAGTAATCTTATAGTTCTTGACTTTGTCTTGAAATTGGGTCTAACTTTCTTAAGTGTCTCCTTGATTTCCTCTTTAGACGTCTCTGGTTGTAATTGGAATAAGTTATATTTAATTGATTCTTTATCTTCCTTCAAAACTGTACACCACCAAGCTTCAATATTAGTATACAGAGATGCAGGGATTTGTCCATGCAATTCAATAAGTGCGTTTCTCAAATTTTTTTATACTGGACACAAGTGCATCATTAATCTTTCTCTGATCTTCTTCATTTACGTTATCGTAAAATTTTCTTGCTCCAACAAGTACACCCCACTTCTTTACTCTTTCAATAATTGTGTCAACAAAAATAAACTTTCCAAAATTAGGCTTAGTAGATTTAGTGGTAGGAGGTCCTACTATGTTTGAATTTTTACCACGTTCCTTCATGTTCTTCTATTCTTCATCAGATTTAGTTCCTTCTGCTTCTTTCACTTCTTCAATCTTCTCAAATATTTTAGCCTTCTATTTATTCCTTTTACTTGTGATCTCCTTCACCTTTGTACCTTCAAGTTGAGTAGGACTTTTCTTTCCTTTAATTGGTACCTTTGTAAGAGGAGTGAATTTCTCATTCTTCACTGTAATTGTGACACTTCTTTTTTTTTGTATCAGTTGGGCCATGACCAATTATAGAAGAAATGACTTCTACATCTTCATTTTCTTTTATAGCTGCCACTCCTAATGTTCTTTCTTTCTCTACACCATATTTGGCTCTATCTTTGTTAATAGCTTCCCGTGTGAATCCTTTCTTTAATGCAAACTCTTCAACTTCTTTTCTTATCTTCTTCTCAATGATAGGTTTGGTCAATTGGCTATGTACTTGCATACTCTTCTCTTCATACATTCCAAATATAGGCTCATTTGGATCAACTCATTTTGATAGTAAATCTTCAACATGCAATATTATCATTACACCTTCTACTTCATATCCCATGGGAATGTCCCAAGATGTCCTAGGAACTACTGTCTCCATCTAACAAGTGTTAGTATCAAACATAAAACATATATCATCCTTGTATTTATCAACTACATAAGATGGTATCCTTTCCCTTTGATGCATCCTACTTTGAAAGTCTTTGTAATAGCCCCAAACTTTATCATTAAAACTATTACCCAACAAATTAATACAGTTCTTCAGTTGAACCACCACTAGTGTACCATCCACCCAATTTATAGTTCCAACACCAGGAAAGAATTTTTGAAGGTAAAAGAACAATCCCATAATCAATTGGATGAATCTGAATACTTGCCTCTTGTACTTTCTAATCTTCTCCATGTTCAAAAAATAGTTGATCTCTCTTCATAACACAGATCATACTCTGCATTCTCTATCACCATTCTATATGCACTATGGATTGCAGTAGTGGGCACACTTTTGATTCTACTTGGGTGATAGACCTTGTATCCTATCACCATAGATACAAATCTCACATTAAGATCATGGATATCATTAATAGTTATCGCTCTCTTATCCCACATTGATTTAGTTAACTTTGTGACTACATCCTGTGAGATTGAACTAAGTACTGATACTTCACCGGTTGCACAAAACCTCGTCACTACATGTATGGCTTCCATAGTGATCTTATGTGGATGGTCCAGCCACATAAATTGGTCATGCACTCGGATTAACAAATATCTAACTTGATCTTCTTCAAAATCATCATGGAAATTTATTGCGTGTGTAGAACCCTTGTCTGCAACCAGTTGGTGCTTATCCTTCAATACCAGATCACTACACAAGTTCTCGTACATACTCAAAATATGTGATTCACCTAGGTCTTTAAACTTACACTAAATATATGGTCTAATATCATCACTATGCATCACGTCGTAGGGCATGCTAGATAGAGCACCCTTCAGATCATCTTCGATCAAGTTGAAGGGATGTTTCTTAAATTCTGGCCTTGGCCTCTCAGTAATTGGAACAATTATTGGTGTATGCATCTTTCAAATAACAAATTCAAGCTCAAAAGATCAAATAAATACATATCCAATCACCACTCGACAAAAACTTTAAACCCTTGTTTCCTTTCTCACAATCACTACAAATTCTCTAAATGATCACCTTGAATGTTGTCAAATTGCTCAAATTACTCTTTTGGTGCTTTGTGTCTTCTCTTCAAATACATAGGTGCACAATAAGACCTAAAATCACATTTTATCTACCTTCTCTCTACAATATTAATGGCATCACCAATTGCTAACAAAACATCATATATATTCTAAAATCTTGTTAGCGGTCAACCAATTCTTCATGCGGTCAAACAAAAATTCATACCACAAATCAAAACAACCATATGCATCTAAATATGTGAATAGAACTTACTACAAATTCATCTAGGGGGTCTTCAATAAGTTCAACAATGTTTTCTCCCCCTAATTCAATGTTGACTTAGTTATATGAAGAATTATCCACACCTAGTGAATATATGGTATCTTCAGATGGTTTTTATTTACTCTTCTTTTTCCAAATCTTCCTCATTTGATTCCTAGTCTCTTCAAAATTTACAATCTACTTTCCCTTTTTCTTATCTGATTGATTAACCGATTGGTCCACCGTGTTTTTCCTTTCTCTACAAAACCTTGCAATGTGTCCTATCTTGTGACAATGAAAACATGCAATACATGTTGATCTCCAAGGTCCTACATTGCCTCTATTTGTACTCAATCTATACTTAACAACCATGTGTCCATAATTGTGACAATGTGAGCATCTAACATTCCACCAATTCTCATCCTGATAAGGACATGATCAGTTCATTTGTGACCAATGATTGGTCATATTTTTCCTACACTCATTAGCTCTATCTCTATACTTGTTACAATTGTAACAATAACCATGAAAAATAATTGGTCTAGCATTATTCTGTTAGATTAGGTAGAATTCTAATCTCCCAAGAACACCTGCATGCATAACCCTGTCACATGGAAGAAGCAAAAGAATAGAAAGAGAGAAAAACTAAGGAGGTAGAAAGATGAGAGGCATCATGTTCACATGTAAAAGAATAATCTGCTGTTATGAACAATATCTCCATTGTAAAATACAAAGAGGTGTTTCCTTAAAAAGGAATCACGAAACCCTACAAGGGAAACCCTAAGGTTGGCTTAAGCAACTAGAGTGAATAGGCGAGTCAGTAATTAGATCAAAATGATTTAATTAATAATCTAAAAGGTCTATTACTCTAACATCCCCCCTTAATATAAGCTTAGGGAGAACCAAAAACCTAGGAGACAACTACAGAAAGCAAGAAAGATGGGTCCTGGAAACAAAGGCCTGATCAGGTACCCAAGTACAAGAAATCTTTGTAAAGTGAGGAAATAGAGAAAACCCAGTGGGAAAATTGCTACCCCAAAAAGAGATAAACTAGATGAAGGAAACAAAACCTCCAATCTAGGGAAAGTCCCAAAGACGGGAACAAGAAAGAGCATGTATAGCATCTCCAAAACATGAAGCTGCAAACACTGTCAGAAGTAACTACTGGAACCCCCACTGAAATAGTGCATGACTAGGTAGAGAAGACAAATTCTGAAGGGCTGATCAATCGAAGAGGTGACCTCCAAAAGTGGGAAAGAATGAGTGTCTATATAGTAGATGATCCATCTCACCGAAATGCATAGGTGCCTAGCCACTACATCTTCCTAGTACATAGAAACAAAAATTGAATACGTAGATCACTCAATTGAACCAAGGAGGCAATAGAACCAATAGGTAAACCCCCCATAATGTTGAACAGGGAGAGGTATGATAGGAACACTAAAATGCAATGCCAGAAACAACTACAAGAAGAAGAATCAGGAACACCCATAGTGCATAAGAAGGTACAAGCATAGGATAAAGGGCGGTGTCAAAGTAGAAGAAATGATCTTCTAGACACACAACATGGGGCAAATGTCATGAAAGGTACACTCACTTGACAGAGGTGGATGAGCACATAAGGAAAAACATCATAACCCCCCCATGACACTTTATAACTGAGTGCAAGTACAAACAAACATAAGGTTCTCGAAATCCCAGATATGCAAAAGCAGGCACTTTATCTTAGTGCATTTCTAGAAAAAGGAATGCTACAGAAGAGAAGTAAACAATGCGCAGAGAGTCAGAAAGAAGAGTGAGCCAAAGGAATAGAGGAAGAGATCCCTAGACCTGTAGAACCCAAGAAATCTGCCAGAGTGTGAAAGTGAAAAAATTAGAGGAGAGAGAACCTAGAGAAGAATCTAGAGAAAAGACCCCTGCCACTAAAAACCTCACTAAACTAGCTTTCTGACGATATCTAGTTTGCCAAAAAAGGAGTCCAAATGAGAAAGATATGGCTCCCAGAAGGAAAAAACAAACATCAAAATTTGATAAAAAAGACACTATCAAAACAGCAAAACCCAAAATCCAAACCTCCATCATCAAAAACATTTCAGAAAGAACTTTTTGACGATATAAAGAAGTCAAAAAAAGGCCTCCATTTGCTCCAGATAGAGCAAAAACACCAACAGAGGCAAAAAAGGGCTCAAAATTTTTTTTATAGCCCCTAGGGCTTAAAAAAACCTAGCCCCTAGGCGTATGGCATGCAGGGGGTTGAAGGGCAGAGCCCTTGGTCACCAAGGTGATTGCCGCTGGGGGAGAGAGGAGCCCACGGGGATAAAACCCGCTGGGCGGCACGCAGGGCAGCAGTGCCGGGCCGACAGAGCTGGGTCGGCAGGGGCCTGGTGGCGGTGGGCCGGCGAAGCGGTGGAGGTCGTGGTGGTGCAAGCCACGGTGGGCTGAGCGACAGTGCTGGCCGTGGTGGAGCGGCTATCGTGCCTTCCCCATTGCGCTGGCCGCATTTTTTTTAAACGCAAAAAACCTTAAAAAATGGTTTTTTTTAAAAAAAATTCCTTGATTTCCGTGACTGTACAGCCCTAGAAACCAAAATTTTTTGCCTCAGAGCCACGTTGTCCAAAATGGACAAGTTTTATATAGATTCTAGGGTTTTTGGGTGCTCTGAGCTCAATGGAGATGTCCGTTTGAACCCAAAGTGACCAGAAACAAAGCCCACCTCTAAATCCACATAAGAAAACTCTGAAAACTTGAAAAAATTCCTACTTCTAAAATACTTCAACAAAACATGAACAGAGAGCCGCAGGAAGGCTCTGATACCATGTTAGATTAGGTAGAATCCTAATCTCCCAAGAACATCTGCATGCATAACCTTGTCACATGGAAGAAGCAAAAGAATAGAAAGAGAGTAAAACTAACGAGGCCAAAAGATGAGAGGCATCATGTTCACATGCAAAAGAATAATCTGTTGTTATGAACAATATCTCTATTATAAAATACAAAGAGGTGATTTCTTAAAAAGGAATCATGAAACCCTACAAGGGAAACCCTAAGGTTGGCTTAAGAAACTAGAGTGAATAGGTGAGTTAGTAATTAGATCAAAATGATTTAATTAGTAACCCAAAAGGTCTATTACTCTAACACCCCCCTTAAGATAAGCTTAGGGAGAACCAAAAACCTATGAGACAACTGCAGAAAGCAAGAAAGATGGGTCCTAGCAATAAAGGCCTGATCAGGTACCCAAGTACAAGAAATCTTTGTAAAGTGGGGAAATAGAGAAAACCCAGTGGGAAAAATGCTACCCCAAAAAGAGATAAACTAGATGAAGGAAACAAAACCTCCAATCTAGGGAAAGTCCCAAAGATAGAAACAAGAAAGAGCATGTATAGCATCTCTGAAACATGAAGCTGCAAACACTGTCAGAAGTAACTACTGGAACCCCCACTGAAATAGTGCATGACCAAGTAGAGAAGACAAAGTCTGAAGAGTTGATCAATTGAAGAGGTGACCTCCAAAAGTGGGAAAGAACGAGTGTCTATATAGTAGATGATCCATCTCACTGAAATGCATAGGTGCCTAGCCACTGCATCCGCCCAGTACGTAGAAACAAAAACTAAATACATAGATCACTCAACCAAAGCAAGGAGGCAATAAAACCAACGGGTGAACCCCCCCATAATGTTGAACAGGGAGAGGTGTGATGGGAACACTGAAATGCAATGCCAGAAACAACTGCAAGAAGAAGAATCAAGAACACCCATAGTTTAGAAGAAGGTACAAGCACAGGATAAAGGGTGGTGTCAAAGTAGAAGAAATGATCTTCTAGACACATAACATGGGGAAAATTTCATGAAAGGTACACTCACTTGACAAAGGTGGCTGAGCACATACGGCAAAACATCATAACCCCCCATGGCACTTTATAACTGAGTGCGAGTACAAACAAATACAAGGTGCTTGAAATCCCAGATATGCAAAAGCAGGCACTTTATCTTAGTGCATTTACAAATAAAGGAATGCTACAGAAGATAAGTAAACAATGCTTAGAGAGTCAGAAAGAAGAGTGAGCCAGAGGAATAGAGGAAAAGATCCCAGGACCTGTAGAACCCAAGTAATCTTCTAGAGTGCAAAAGTGAAAAAATCAGAGGAGAGAGAACCTAAAGAAGAATCTAAATAAAAAACCCTTGCCACTGAAAAAATCACTGAACTAGCTTTCCGACGATATCTGATTTGCCGAAAAAGGAGTCCAGATGAGAAAGATATGGCTCCCGAAAGACAAAAACAAACATTAGACTTTGACAAAAAAAACACTATCAAAATGGCAGAACCCAAAACTACAACCTCCATCATCAAAAAGAGATCGGAAAGAGATTTTCGACAATATAAAGAAGTCAGAAAAAGGCCTCCATTTGCTCCGGATAGAGCAAAAACACCAACAGAGGCAAAAAATGGCTCAATTTGTTTTTTATAGCCCCTGGGGCCTTAAAAAACCTAGCCCTTGGGCATATGGCACGCAGGGGGCTAAAGGGAAGAGCCCTTGGTCACTAAAGTGACCGCCACTGGGGGAGAGAGGAGCCCGCGGGGCTAAAACTCGCTAGGCGGCGGTGCCGGGCTAACGAGGATCGGGTGGCGGTGGGCCGGCGGAGCGGTGGAGGCCGCGGTGGAGGCCACGGTGGTGCGGGCCGCGGTGGGCTGGGCGAAAGTGTTGGCCATGATGGAGTGGCGGTGGCGCCTTCCCCATTGTGTTGTCCATGTGTTTTTTAATCGCAAAAAACATTAAGAAATAGTTTTTTTTTTAATTTTTTCCTCGGTTTCCGTGATCGTACGACCCTGGAAACCAAAAAAAATTGTCTCAGAGCCACGTTGTCCAAAATGGACAAGTTGTATATGGATTTTGGGGTTTTTTGGTGCTCTGAGCTCAATGGAGATGTCTGTTTGAGCCCACAGTAAACAGAAATAAAGCCTACCTCTAAATCCACATAAGAAAACTCTAAAAACTTGAAAAACTTCTTACTTCTGAAACACTTCAACAAAACACGAACAGAGAGCCACAAGAAGGCTCTGATACCATGTTAGATTAGGTAGAATCGTAATCTCCCAAGAAGACCTGCATGCATAACCCTGTCACATGGAAGAAGCAAAAGAATAGAAAGAGAGAAAAACTAAGGAGGCCAAAAGATGAGAGGCATCATGTTCACATGCAAAAGAATAATCTATTATTATGAACAATATCTCTGTTGTAAAATACAAAGAGGCGATTCCTAAAAAAGGAATCACGAAACCCTAAAAGGGAAACCCTAAGGTTAGCTTAAGAAACTAGAGTGAATAGGTGAGTTAGTAATTAGATCAAAATGATTTAATTAATAACTCAAAAGGCCTATTACTCTAACAATATCTAACACTTGGAATACTAGATTTGACATTTGTCTTGCAAATAGTAGTATTTGTTAAAGTAGCCTTAGTTTAGCTAATAATTAATTCATTTAATTATTAGTCTAGTTACTCTATGCTTAAGTTTCACTTAGGCAGCTTATAATTCTTTAGGGTTTCACCTTTAGGGTTTCGGTATCCTTTTATAAGGATTCACCGCTTTCATTTCATTAAGGAGATTGTAATATTTTCATCATTGT
>MU228484.1:907966-931835 GCA_018584345.1 Thuja plicata
AACAAGATAACCAAATCGTATAACCCTAAATGCATTAATCATCTCTAATCCCAAGTAACATTATTAGAGAAGATAACAGATCTAACCTTTAAGTGATTATAATCAATTTAACCTAAAGTAAACATAATTATTAATAATGAGCATCTCAAAAGAAGCATATAAGTCTATCAGGCGATCCTTTTAGTTTTAAACTATCATTAACACACAAGAAGATGTATAGTAACATACCTATGCAATATTATTTCCTATATCAAATATGAAGTTATGGTGAGTTGTAAGAGGTTCGGTTTTAAGACACCATCTCAAGAAGAATCATTCTCACATAAAGTCCTTCCTAATATCAAGTGATCATAACCAAGACTTGATAGGGTTGGAGGGGAATTACACTGAGTCTCTACAGAAGCTCATTATCCATGATCTTTTTTTGCAAGTGACTATCACATTGAAAACCCATAGGGGGAATTCAAGAGACTACTTAGAGATGACACTGAAAGAATGTTTATGTGGGAATTTTCACATGGATTCACTTGGGTTAGGACCATGGAGGAAAGAGCACCATTTGAGGTGGCCCTTACTAATTTCATGGCATATTTAGAGGAACAACGTAGAGTGGAAAGGAGGAGAGGCACCTGACAAGATGAACAAGCTGATTAGTTGATCCATGAGGTACCACTGGCTGCTATTAATCCAAATACATAGATTAGAGTTGATGATCCTATTGTGGAAGCCTTTACTACTACTATTCTGGGTGCTGAAATAACAATGTTCGTTAGCTTTTTTTTAATATCGGATTATAAGGATGTAAATGGATAAGAACTTAGAATAGATCGCATTATACATTGGTGGTGCAAAAACTATGCTTATCAGATGTATGTTGTTTCTCTCTTATAAGTAAGGCCCCATTTGTTTGCAGAATTGGAATTTGACTCAAAACCTGATTATCTCAAAATAAGGTTTTGAATTTCTGGTTTTGTGTATTCGGAAGATAGTTTGGACTGTTTGGTTGACCCGGAAGATGACTGAGACAATCCATCTTCTGCGTTTGGTTGCCATTTTCAAAATTAGAATTAGAATTAGATTTAAAACTTTTATAAAAAAAGTTGTCACATTTATAATATATAAATCATTAAATTTCACCTTTATAAACTAAAATAATAATAGAACAGAAACAGACACTGCCGGACGCGACACCATATAAAATGCAACCTGTAAAAACCAAATTCAGGTTTTATTATTTGAATTCCACCTATTTGAGTGGAAGTGGAACTTCCAGAAGTTCACCCAAAATGACAATTCGAAAACACAAACCAGGTTTTTAATTTTGCAACCAAAACGGCAGATTCGGCTCAAAACCCAAAAATCCACTGCCAATTCCACTCGTATTCCCGTAAACAAACGGGGCCTAATAGAAAAAGAGTTGTTTTAAATTAGTAAACAAGAAAATTGATCGAAGTTTTTTTTGCTATCAACATTTTAGTAAAGTTAGTTTTTATTAATTAATATTTCTAGGCACGAGAAACCGGTATAATGCAAAAATGGACAGACAAATGATAATAGAACATCAATTCAAAATTAACTCTTAACTAAAATACCAAAGGAAGTTAGGGTACACTATTCAATGTCTATGATTAATATGATACATTATTTGAAAAAAAAGAACATTATATCGACAATGGAAGAGGTTTCAATAATATTAGACTAATTAAATTTGTACATTTTATTTATTAAAATGCATTGAAAACACCATCTCACATAAATAGTTTGGGTGGAATAATTAAAAATAAATAAATAATAGAGTGTGATGGATAATAATAATGTAATAAATATGAAATTAATATATAACTTATTATGATTGTAATTGCATGGGATGTTTCAAATTGAAATTATGATTTTGTTAAAGAATTCACAAATTAATTATACATTATTTATAGAGGTGTTGTCTTCAAATATCAAACTAGATTTGTGTATGAAATTGAAGTTTTTTTCTTGGAATTTTATCTTTCCATCTAAAACATATAACAATTGACTTGTAACGTGAACTTCTTTGGTTGGAGCTTTTATCTTTCCATCTAAAACTTACAACAATTGGTTTGTAACGTTGAGACACTATTAAATAGTTTAATAGGTAGGAAGATGTTGTCTTAATCATATCATTGAGTGGATTGAGTTGGCAACAGAGAGAAAGATCAAAGACAATAAATACCCATAGTATATAATCTTATGATGTTAAAACAAAATTGATAATATAAGTGTATTATATTAGACAAATCTAAACTCTTAAAACATACATGATATAATACAACCAAAACTAAATTATTCAACAACATCTCTACAAAATATATCAATTTACACAACAATTTGTATGTATCCAAAATATAAGCTATTAATGAAGTTGAATGGTTGTGAATGAGCCCACCAAAGATCATGGCCTGTTGAACATAAGGTCTCAATACCATAAGGGATGAGTCACAAATCATGTCTAGAGTGAATTATGGTACCATTCAATCCTTGACTCTTATTGAAGAGATTTCACCTAAACTTAAATTAATTATTTTAATTTTTGATCTTCTTGTTTTGTATTTCCATATTTCCACCTTTAGACATATCACATATAGTCTAGATAGATTCTTTGTGATCTACAATTCAATTCTTATTTAAACCCCTCTTTTTGTTTTTGCTTCTTTTCAAATAATTTAACATTCCTCTTACACTTTATCTTTTTTTTTTTCTCTCCCATTTTCCTCTTTTGAACTTTGACAACCCTTTATCCCTCCACCCCTACCCCCTTGTTAACATGTCTTGGTCTCCAATGTACCTAGTGTTCTCCTACAACTCTTATTGTAATGATGGATCATAGAGTGTAATTTATAACTTTGATGCAAAAAACTTCACACAGTTAAATCTAGAAAGAAAGCAATGTAAACAGCTTAAATAGTTATGAATGTGTTCATCAAGATCAAGTCGTGTTCAATACAAGACCTTGACATCATAAGAAATGAAATGGAAATAATGTATTGTGCTTCATACATCAAACAAATTGAAGAAAATAATTACTCCTCAATCTTTAACCAAAAAAATCTTAAAAAATAGTTAAGAAAAGTAATTTAGGCATGCTATTTTCATCATTACAAGGAGTTAATGGGTGTACCTAAATAAAAATCCCAAATAAAGTGAACTAACTGATGGAATCATGCCATTGCTAGCCACGGGAATTGCATGGGTGAATCCAGAAAAAATAGATATTGGCTAAGTAGCCAACTAAAACGTAAAACGATATAAAGGGACTTTAAAAAAAAGCTAAGTGCTCCCCCTTGGTAAAAAATACGTTTGTATTCGTGTTCCCTTCACTTTCACACTCTGCCTATGCTTTTCTGATCCATCAACTTCAATAATGTCTTGTACTACTGTACTGTCACCACGTGGAACTCTAGGATTAAAGTAAATTGATGGACAAAGTAAATCTTCAGGAAAAAGTAAATCTGACGGCTCCTTTTCAGCGACAAAAATTACGTACCAAATTACATGATTTTGCACGGAGGAGATACTGTAACAGTTCATCTAGCTGCATTCCAGTTTTCTTTTGGTTTAAATTTCAAATCATGTCATATGTCAGTTACCTATGAGAATAATCATGTAAGCTTTTTTTTTTAAATATTTTTTTTTCAGTAATTTTTAAAGAGAATCAGTAATTTGGATTTAGTGTCGGTAGAAATTAAAAAATTGTAATGTGAGGCGGATCTTAATTTAAATAATGGTTTGTGGGAATTTCAATTTATATACTCTTTTTTTACAATTTTTGAATTAAGCTGTATATTTATTTTTAACATTATAAATTCAATTGAATTTCTGTTATTTTTGTATGAATTCTTATCTTATAATTGCAATTCATAAAAGATTTATCTTTTTGTATAGGCAAAAATTCTATATCTTTTCACCTTTTTTTTTTTTTTGGTAAAAGTGGCTAGGCACGCAAAGAACTAGGAAGAAAACCCAAAGAATCCATACAATCCCTATTAGCCCATTACATCCAAGAAAGATTCGTGAGAGAGAAAGGAGAGAGAAGAAAAAGGGGACAATCTATTTTTCCATTTATAATAGTAAAAAAAAAGTCTTTTGAATTTAACTCTATATTTAATCTCACTACACATTAAAAAAATGATTTACATTAAATTATATATTAAAAATTTATCACTTAAAATCTATAAATTAATATCATAGACATTGTTAATTTACATATAATCAAAGGTAATAAAAATTTTAAATTACATATCAAATTTTTATAATTCATAAATGATTTTTTTAATTAAATTGTGTATGAGGATGATATTACGTAATAAAAGAGAATAAAAGAAGAAAATATAATGTGTGATTATATTTTACTCTTTTATTACATAATATCATCCTCATACACAATTTAGTTTAAAAAAAAACTATTTATGAATTATAAAAAATTGATATGTAATTTACAATTTTTATTACCTTTGATTATATTTAAATTAACAATGCCTATAAATTAATATTATAGATTTTAAGTGACATTTTGGTAGTAGGGCTATCTGCCAAGGACCATGGACGTACGAGTTTGTTTTGTCTTGAAACAGCATTAATTGCGTGGATGGTTTCTGCAGGTCTACCACGGTTTCGGTGTTCATGACTTGAAAATGATTAGTAGTCTACAATGTTCTATATATGTCTATCTTCAACCTTTGGATGGTTGTAAAATTTCTACATTTTATCAACGTTTTGACTCCTATTGGGGTGCCCTTCATTATGTCTGCAAACATCTGGTGAGCTTTGAAGTTGAAGTTCACATTAGTGTTTGTAGAACTAAAAACAATGGTGAGCAGCAACGGTGAAAAGATGGTGAATTCACAAGCAGAAAAAGAAACAGAAAAATTTGCATTAGATGGAAGTGTTGATTTGCATGGAAGGCCTGTTGAGAGAGCAAAGACTGGAGGAATAAAAGCCTGTTCTTTTATAGTGGGTATGGAAAATTTTCAAACATCTTTATGTAGTAGTTCATATTACTTTTTTCACAGGTTATGATCCATCATTTATGATGAAATTATCTTCTGTTTTCACCCTGATGAGGGACTATAGTGTAAAATCTAAGACTATCATATACATCTTTCTATAGTGTAAAATCTAAGACTTTGATGTACAGATTGTGTTTTTATTTATTTATTTACACAATTGAATTGACAAATCCAATGTTTAATTATTATCAATTGTGGAAATCTTCATTATAGGCCATGGAAATCTAATGTTCCTCAGATTTTTGTTGTTTTCAGGTTTTATACAGTGTTTACAATTATTGATGTTATGAGATTTGTAAAATTGTTGATTGAACAGGGTATGAGTTTTGTGAGAGGCTGGCTTTTGGTGGGATATGGGCTAATTTGGTGATATATCTCACAAGCAAACTCCATGAAGGCACTGTCTCTGCTTCAAGAAATGTTACAAATTGGACTGGTACAATGTGGATTATACCCATTATTGGGGCTTATATTGCTGATACCCATTGGGGTCGCTACTGGACCTTCCTGGTCTTTGCCTTTGTTTATGTAGTGGTAAATACCGTAGCTTTAAAAACCCATTTTTTCCTATTATCTATTACACCTAACTTTGAAAATGTGTCAATGGAGTATATTTTGATGTTTTTGAAAAAGTGTCAAGAGAGAATATATTTTGATGTTTCATGATTCTATAATAGTTTATTATAATTTTTTTGAATTAAATTATGTTCATATATTTCATCAATTGATATATCAGATGATACATGGTATTCTATCATTAAGATGAGAAATTTAAGGCAGAAAAATTGTAAGCAAAAAGCTAAAGAGAAAAGTTAACCTCATATACTAAAGGTGAAACTACAATTATAGTTAAGTTTTACCATATGCTAGAGACAAGTTATTGTTGGTTTTTGGTCCTTGCTTGATTGATTTTTGGTTCTTGGTTGAACTACCTAAATGGTTTTAATGTTTCTGGTTACCATGAAATCAGATCTCTCCCTCCATGTTTTGGATTGAGGATTACATTGTTGGCTTATTTACCATGTTTGTTTTTAGGTGCTAAAAGAATGTCTTAATGATTTTATGTAAGATCGCAGTTTGGAATAGTAATTTGATTATCCTCTATCAGTGGAACATGTTCATCTACAAGTCCAGTGGTTGCAATGCTATCAACAGTTCCGAACAATCTTATATAAGTTATTCACTGTTTATGCTTCATTTCTCATGTTCACACAATCTGGTGCTATTTTACAACATTATTTAATGAGCTCAGATTTTTTTGTGGGCCTCAGCTGAATTGCTAGCACATTTTTCACTTATTAAACTCTTACCTTGTGTTTTATGATGTATTATTAGTACAGTATGGGAATTTTACCTTGTGTTTTATGATGTATTATTAGTACAGTATGGGAATTTTTAGATTAGAATATGTACACTTTTTCTTTATTAACATTTTAGATCACATTTCTTAAACTGTTATAATGATGAATCAAGAAATTTGATCTCTTGAAATCATAACCCACCAACTATTAACAATGTTGCTACTTTGTGCAGGGAATGGGGCTCATGACACTAGCGGTATCATTGACATCATTGAGACCCCCTGCTTGCCCATCAGGTGAAGGATGTGAGAAGGCTTCCCCTCTTCAAATTGGAGTATTCTATTTAGCCCTCTATCTTTTGGCAATAGGCGCAGGGGGAACAAAGCCAAACATCTCCACTTTTGGTGCAGATCAATTTGACGAGTTTCACCCCAAAGAAAAGTCCCACAAAAACCACTTTTTCAACTGGTGGATGTTCACAATTTTCTTGGGAACTCTGTTTGGCAAAACATTTCTGATTTACATAGAAGATAATGTGAGCTGGGGTGTGAGCTATGGAATCATCACAGCAGCAATTGTCATATCTGTCATTATTGTCCTGATTGGAACTCCATTTTACAGACACAAAATCAGAACTGGTAGCCCTCTTAAGCGCATGGCAAAAGTGTTTGTCAGGGCAGCCACAAACTGGAAAGCAAAGGCCCCTTCAGATCCTTCTGACCTCTATGAAGTTGATTCCAAAGAATATGTTTCTAAGGGTAGATATCCCATTGCACATACAAAAAAATTGAGGTCAGTACATGGTCTATCACATGGATATACGCTATTTTCATATTTCATCTCCTTTGATCTAAATGTTATTTATTTATGTTTGTGGATCAAACTGTGTTGAGTAGATATTATTAATGTGCAGAGCCATTTTATAATGGGAGCAATGAGTGGACTATAATGGTGTGACTATATTAATAAGAACATATATAATTTTAAATTAGCAAGGGGTGGAGTGTAATGGTTTGAGCATGTTAACAAAAACTTCTACATATTGACAACAATCGGTTGACATTAAACTAAAAGAGGGGTAAAAATTTATTGAAAGCAAAAAAGAACAATACAACAAAGAGCTCTAAAGAGCCATATCCTGAACAACAAGTTGATCCAGCGTATGAGATAAAACAGGGGGAAGGAGCCTCTGGTCAACAATATTCCAGCCTTGCCCCTGCTCAGAAGCCCATTTGGCTAGTAGTGTGAGTGTATTAACAAAAACTTCTATACATTATATTAAATTAGAAATGAGTTTGTTGAAAAAAACTATTAAACAATGGCAATAAGTAGTGGACATTAATGGTGTGAGTGTATTAACAGAAACTTGTACACTATATCCTAAATTAGCAAGGGGTAGAGTGTAATGGTAGAGTGTGTGGACAACAAAATTTACACAATGACAACAAGTGGTGGACATTAATGGTGTGTGTATGTTAACAAAAGCTTCTACACTTTATTTTAAATTGGCAAGGGGTGGAGTTTGATGGGGGTGAGTGTGTGCAAAAACTTTTACACAATGGCAACAAGCGGTGGTGATTGGTAACAGTGAGCGTGTTAACAAAAAACTTTAATACCTTATCTTAAATTAGCACGGGTGGAATGTAATGGTTTGAGTGTCTTAACAACAACTTTTAGGCAATGACAAAAGAGGTGGAGAGTAATAGTGTGAGTGGGTGAAGAAAAGAGTTTTACACTTTAACTTTTAAAAAAGTATGGAGTGTACTAACATGAGTAGGTTTAACAAAAACTTTAATAATTCATCTTAGATTTGACAACCATTTACAAGCCAAACAATATTATTTAATAATATACATAATTTCAACAATATTATACAATAGATTTTATGATTTTAATAACTAATAATAAATTTACATTTTATTTATCTTAAGGAAGTCTACAATAGCAGCACTGGGTGGAGTGCAATTTGCTCGAATGTGTCGATGAAAACTCTTACCTTATGGCTAAAATTTGACTGGCCAATTACACATTGGGTAAGGGGACCTTAGGATTCCTAAATTAGGTTCTGCTGGCAATATAACCCCTCAATAACAACAAATCTAAAATAGTAATATTTAATAAAAAATACAACATTTTCAAAGTAGTTTTAAATTGATATTTCTTCATAATATTTATTTAAATGTATTTAAAATATAGATACTAGTTTAAAAGTAGTTATTGATATTGCTTATTTTATTTTTTCAGAGCTATGGACAAGGCTGCAATAAAGACTGATGCAAAAGACCCCTCAAAAGTGTGCACTGTAACAGAAGTGGAGGAAACAAAGCTGATGATAGGCCTGCTTCCTGTTTGGCTGGCCTCCATAATACCCAGCACAATGATAACACAGGCTGGCACTCTCTTTGTCAAGCAGGCAGAGACTCTTGAGAGACATGTTGGCTCAAGCTTTGAGTTCCCAGCAGCAAGTGCCACAGCCTTCCTAACCCTCTCCATGCTCATAACCACAGTAATCTATGACAGACTGCTTGTCCCATTCCTCAGAAGATACACAGGAAACCCTAAGGGCATATCTGCACTGCAGAGGATGGGCTCTGGAATGCTGATCCAGGTCATTGTCATGATAGTGGCAATGCTGGTAGAATTCAAAAGACTAGATGTGATCAAAGAACACCACCTTGAAAACAACAAGAAGGCAATTGTGCCCAGAAGCATTTTCACCCTGATTCCTCAGTTTGCACTGATGGGCATGGCTGATGCATTGGTGGACATTGGCAAAATAGACTTCTTTTATGACCAGGCTCCAGAGAGCATGCAAAGCCTTGGGACTTCATTATTCACAAGCTCTCATGGTGTTGGTGCTTTCACCAGCAGTTTGCTTCTTACAGCAGTGAGTAACATCAGTGGAAGAGGGAATAGGAAAGGATGGATTCTGAACAATCTGAATGCATCTCATCTGGATTACTATTATGCATTCTTGGCTGTTCTACTGTTTCTAAACTTTCTCTTCTTCTTGTTTGTTTCTCATGTTTATGTCTACAAGAGAGAAGTTACAAGAGCCTTGGGTGATGATACAGAGAAGGCCATTGAGATTTTGGCTGTGAACATACATAAAGATGTTGAGATTTGTTAGGATGGTGATAGTACTAGAGCCCACTTGAAGTCAATATCCATTATTATCTTCACGAGGAAGCTATAAATATAGCGAGGTCTAAATGATTTGTAGTACTTTTTTCATCTACTTCTGCATTTAAGGTGTGACTAGGAAGTTTGTCGAGGATTTTCAGTACAGAAGAGTGTCGGCAACGAATTCAAAGATTATTGGTTGTTTAATCCTTAGCTTAAAATAGGTGTAAATTATAATTTATATATATTTATACAATTTCTTTGTGCTTGGTTGGTTACATACTAGATTGGAAATTCTAAGGAGTTCTTTCATCAAATTTAGATATGAGAAATTATTTCATTACTCTGTTCGCTCTGCATTTATATTGATATGATTAAACAAATATAAAGACTTCATAAACATAAAATTTCATTAATATGGTGGTTTTATATTTGATGAATTCGAATGATTAGACAAATATACAAATACCACAGACCTACAATTTCATTGATAAAGACCACTTTCATTCATATTGGTATTCTTGGAAAAATTTAATGAAATCACAAATATAAAATTTCATTAATATGGTTGCTTTACATCCATATTAGTATGATTGGACTAATATAAAGATATCATAGACATAAATTATCATTAATATTTGCTTTACATTCATATTCGTATGATTAGACAAATTTAAAGATATCACAAACATAAAATTCCATTAATAAGTTTGGTTTGCATTCATAATGGTATGATTGGACAACTATAAAGATAACAAAGACATATAATTACAGATAACTTTACATTTATATTGGTATTCTTGGACAAATTTAATGATATCAAAAACATAAAACTTCAATAATATGGTTGCTTTACATACATATTGGTATGTTTGGACATATATAAAGATATCATAGGCATAAAAATTCATTAATGTGCTCCCTTTATATTCATATTTGTATGATTGGACATATACAAAGATATCACAGACAATAAAATTTCACTAATAAGACTGCTTTACATTCATATTGGTATTTTTGCACGAATTTAATAATATCACAAACATAAAATTTCATTAATATGATCATTTTTCATACATATTGGTATGATTAGACAAATAAACTATATCATAGACATAAAATTTCATTAATATGGTCCCTTTACATTTATATTTGTATGATTGGACAAATGTAAAGATAATTGAGACATTTACTTTTATTAATATGCTCACTTTGCATTCACATTGGTATGATTGGACAAAAGTATATATATCATAGAAATGAAATTTCAATAATATCGCCACTTTACATTCATATTCGTATGATTGGACAAATATAAAGAAATCATAGACATAAAATTTCATTAGTAAAATTGGTTTACATTCATATTGGTATGATTTGACAAATTTAAGGATATCATTAACATAAAATTTCATTAATATGGTTGATTTGTATTTGTATTAGTATGATTGGAGAAATACAAAAAGATCAGACATAAAATTCCATTCATATAATTCCTTTACATTCATATTAATATATTTTCACAAATGATGAAGGGTGCTCCCCTTATTAACACAAACGCACAACAAAATAGAGAATGACAAGATTTGCAAAGATATGAAATGGGCTTTCTATTATCCACCATGAAATGAAAATTACAATATTCAGAAATATCACATGCATAGCCACATGGGCATTTTATTACAATAATATGAAAACAAGAGCCACCAGATGCATAACCCAGAACTGCCCTAGACAACCCTACGGGCCTTCAATCTATAGTCAATTTTAACCGCCCAAGAAGACTCTAGAAATCAAACTCTAAAGTTTGAGGCCGACCAACCCTAAGATATTATTATTTATTTTTATTACATTAGAGTAGGCCCAAACAACTTCAGAACCCAAAAAGAAATTTTGAAGAAACTTTAACATTTTCAAGTTCAGGTAGCGCAACTTTCGGAGGTCATAACTCATCAACTGTTGACCCGATAGGCCACCGTAATGCCATTCCAAAAATGCCACGAAGTGCTCTACAACACCTGTCTTGCGCAAGCTCTAGTCAGCCTAGGTTTTGACCCCATTTAGAGCCTCTAAAGCCTTCAAAACTGAGTTTGAAGTTTTTGTACCCTATTGCCAATAACAAAAATATCCAATATCCAATCTATTTTATCCAATATCTACAAAAATAGATTGGATATGGCAATGAAACTTTACTAGCATGCTTATACAATCAAAGTGAACCTCCAGGGAAGAAAATAGAGCATTCTAAGCTCAAACGGAAAACTTACTAGAAATAGTAACTTTCCAGAAATAGCAGCTCTACCCAAAACAACCCTTATTGAAAAGAAACCATAAAATATTTTTGGGTTATGCAAGATTTCTCTTACACCCAGGATGCTCCTGCATCAGACACCCAAGGTAATTTGAGAAGCGACCCTGTCACGTCTCAGGTGGTCAAAGGAAAACCAAGATGGTTAACCTCCTCCCTTGACATCCATGATGAATCTTCTATAGGTCGTCCTTTCCATTTGACTAAATATTCTTCATATGTCATGTTCCTTCTGCTTCTATGAGAACAACTATCCAAAATGTCTTCAATCTCCTCTGTAGCTGAAGCAATTGCTGGAATATTCCACTGTGCTTCTATGATCTGATCCTCAACACCTCCTTCATGATACTTTGTCAAATCTGAAATGTTAAATACTGGTGAAATATTGAATTCACTGGGCAAATCTACTTCATAAGCATTCCTTGAATCATGCTTCTTCAGTATTTTGCATGGTCCAAACCTCTTCATCTTCAACTTATTATATGTTCACACTGGAAACCTCTCCTTTCTCAAATGAACCATCACTTCATTTCCCACCTGGAATTCCTTATGCCTCCTTTCCTTGTCTGACTTAGCCTTGAACTGTGTATTCTTTTTATTAATATGCTACCTCAGCTCCTCATGCAAATTCTTAAAGTGTTCTGCAAAGTCTTCCTCTTCAGTGGTACTTGTCTCTCCTTTGTCCAACTTTCTTAATTCTGATGCATTTCTGGGACTACTTCCATATACTATATGGAATGGTGATTTACCAGTGCTCCTATTGAAAAAATTATTATATGCAAATTCTTCCTGTGGTAAAATTGAATCCCGTCCCTTTGGTTTATCTCCAACCAAGCATCTCAATAGGTTTCCCAAACTCTTATTCACAACTTGTGTCTGTCCATCAGTCTGTGGATGTTGTGTTGAACTGAACTTCAAATCCATCTTCAAAATTTTCCTCAAGGTTCTCCAAAAGTACCCAAAAAACTTGGTGTCCTGATCTGAAACTATGCTCTTTGGTAATCCATGTAGTCTTACCACCTCCCTAAAAAACAATTCTGCTACATGAACACCATCCTTAGTCTTCTTGCAAGGAATGAAATGTGCTATTTTTTGAAAACCTATCCACCACTAAAAAGATGGAATCATGCCCTCTCTGAGTTCTTGGTAGGCCAAGAACAAAGTCCATACTGATATCCTCTCATGGCTTCTCTAGTACAGGTAATGGCTAATACACCCCTGTATTCTGCTTCACTCCTTTTTCCGTCTGACATACCCTGTAGCCTTGTACAAATTTCTTAACATCCTGCTGCAACTATGGCCAATAATAATTCTCACTCACCAGAGAAATGGTTTTATCTCACCCAAAATGTCTAGCCGGTCCTCCACTATGCTTTTCTTTGATTAGATTCTCCCTCATGGAACTCTTTGGAATGCACAACTGACTACCTCTGAACAACATATCATCTTGGATTATGAAATCCAACCATTTGGTTCTATCCAGAGTAACAGGTTGTCTACAAGCTTTCCAAGCTTTGCCAAAATTTGGATCTTCAGGATACAAACTCTTGATTTCCTTGAACCCAACAAACTCAATCTACATCTCTGTCAGAAAAATCAGTCTTCTGCTAAGGGCATCTGCAACCCTATTAGAACTCCCACTTCTGTGTTTCAAAACAAAAGTATAACTCTGCAAAAACTCAACCCATTTCAAATGCCTTTGATTCAACTTTCCCTGACTATTCAAATATTACAAAGCTTGATGATCATTAAATAAAACAAACTCTTTTGACAAAATATAATGTCTTCACTTCCTCAATGCCTGAACTATAGCATATAACACTTGATCATAAACAAAATATTTTCTCTTGGCATCATTCAAATTCTCACTAAACTAGGTAATGCGTTTACCTTCCTGACTCAAAACTGCTCCAATAACATTACCACTAGCATCACAGTCTACTTGAAACACCTTATTAAAATCTGGAAGTGCTAAAATAGGTTGTGTTGTAACTTTTCTTTTCAACAATTCAAAACTCTTATCTACCCCTACAGTCCACTTAAACTCTTTCCTATCCCTTCTCATTGTTTCATTCAAGGGTCCATAGATACTACTAAAACTTTGAATACAATTTCTGTAAAAACTAGCCAAACCATGAAAATATCTTACCTCAGTAACACTCCTTGGGATAGGTCATTCAAGGATAGATGCACCTTCTCTGGGTCCATTTTTAGACCTTCTGTTGCAACTACAAATCCCATATGCACTAATTCCTTCTTCACAAAATTGTACTTCTTGAGATTAATCAACTTCCCTTCCCTTAACCTCTCAAACACCTTACGAATATGCATCATATGTTCTTCCAATGTCTTACTAAAAATCAAAATATCATCCAGGTAAACAATAAAAAACTTACCCATAAATTCTTTTAGTACTTCCTTCATGACCCGCATGAATGTGCTCGGCGCATTGGTTAGCCCAAAAGGCGTGACTAACCACTCATACAAGCCCTCCTTTGTCTTGAAGGCTATCGTACATTCATCTCCTTCTCTGATCCTGATTTGGGGATATCCACTCTTTAGATCTATCTTTGTAAAATACTCAGCTCCACTCAAACAATCCATAATATCATCCATTCTTGGCAAGGGAAATATGTACTTGATAGTGTTCTTATTGATAGCTACAGAATCTTTACTCATCCTCCATTCTCCATTTTTCTTTGGTTCTAATAGCGTTGGTACATCACATGGACTCAACCTCTCTCAGATCAATCCCTTCTGCAATAACTCATGCACTTGTCTATTTAATTCCTCACTCTCTGCTGGAGTCATCCTATGGGCCACCTTATTTGGCAAACTATCCCCTGGTATCAAGTCCATTTGATGACTGATCTTTCTCACTAGTGGTAATCCACCATGTATATTATCAGAAACAATATCCTGAAACTCCTCCAGCAAGTCTACAACTTCTGTAGGTACATCTTCTACTTCTTCCTTACCCACTTTTGGAATTAGGGCAAAACACATATATATGCTCATGTCTCATACCTTCTAAGAAATTTCTTCCATCAACTAAATATATTCTGGCATTACTGCATATGTTTTCTCCTATTTACTTCAATGTCTTAAGCTTGTGTCGGACTCCATCCTTTGTCAAAGAATAAGTATTAGCATGATCATCATGTATGGTACACCTGTCAAACTGCCAAGGAATTCCTAACAACAAATGACATGCATCCATGGGGATGATATTGCAAAGTACCTCATCTCGGTAACTTCCAATCTTGAACTTTACTAAGCATTTCTCATTGACTAGGACCTTGTGGTCATCTTGCACCCAAGAAATTTTATATGGACGTGGGTGGTTTTCCCCTGTGAGCTTCAACTTTGTTACCATTTCTTCTGATACCATATTATCAGTGCTTCCACTATCAATAATCATATCACAACACTTATCACCACGCTTGCATCTAGTGCAAAATAGGATATTGCTCTGATATGAGATCTCCTCTTCATTTATCAGGATCCTCTTGACAACTAGGGTTTCTCCTCTCTTAGCATCATATGAGTGCTCTAACTGAGCTTATTTATTTTCATGTACAACTCGTTCATGGCCTTCATTCCTCCTATCCTTCCTTCCTTGACATTGTGGGCATTCATAGGCTCGGTGTCCTTCTTCTCTACAATAGAAACATGTCCCACGAAAACCTCCTCTTCTAGGGCCTTTCCCTCTTCCTCTTCCTCTTTGATCCCTATTATTTTGATCACGGGAACGATTGAAATTATTTCCCCTCTGATTCTGACTGCTACTTGACTCATCATTCCTTTTCTGATCATCATTTTGGCCTCTATAAGACCGTCTGCTAGATCATCCACCATGACCTCTTTCAGCTTGCTTTCTTTTAAACTTCTTGTTCAACTTCTCTTCCACTCTTAGGGAAAACTGGTATGCCTCTTCAATGCTGGTCATTCTAACCAAACTCAACTCAACCTGAATACTTGGTCGCAATCCATAAAGATAATGGGCAACTTTTTCCTTCTCAAGTTCTTCATGATCTGTTATAATGAAGATTCGATAGGACTCTTCTATATACTCTTGCAAAAATTTTCCCACTTGTTTCAACCCTTGCATTTTTCTCAATAGATCTATCTCATAATCAAAGGGAATGAACTATCTCTTCAACTTCTCCACCATTCGGTCCCATCTTGTGATTTTCTCCTTTCCTCTTCTATTCCTCTCCAACTAAATCTTCTGCCACTAAATTTTTGCATGGCCTTCAGTTTGGCCTTCGTAAATTTGACCTGATCTAGGTCTTCCACATCTTCATACTCACAATATTCTTCTAGATCATTGATCCAGTTAATCAGCTCCTTTGGGTTAAGATTTCCCGAAAATGTGGGAACTTCAATCTTGGGTCTCTTTCCAATCTTGGAAATGGCTCTCAAAATTCTATCATGTTCAGGATCTCTAGGTGCTTCTAGTGCTTCCTGGTCACCTTTTCCTTCTTCTTTGAATTCCTCATCACTTTCATCTCTAACCGCAATATTCATTCCTCTACGTATCTCCTCTTGAAATTCTTGCACTTGTCTATGAAGGACTCTAAAACCCTCTTTTGTCACACCTCTAGCTCTTCTGCCACGGTTCCTTCATGGAGGCATTTTTGGCTCTGATCGCATGAACCCACAACCACAATCCTGGTTCAAATTGTCTCACAATTGGCAATCTGTCTACACACTCAGGAACTCCTTCTCTGATACCACTTGATGAAGGGTGCTCCCCTTATTAATACAAGCACACAACAAAATCAAGAGTGACAATATTTGCAATGATAGGAAGTGGGATTTATATTATCCACCATAAAATGAAAATTACAATATTCAGAAATATAAAATGCATAGCCACATGGGCATTTTATTACAGTAATCTGCAAACCAGAGGCACTAGATGCATAACCCAGAATTGCCCTAGACAACCCTACATGCCTTCAATATATAGCTAATTTTAACCATCCAAGAAGACTCTAGAAATCAAACCCTAAAGTTTGAGGCCAACCAACCATAAGATATTATTATTCATTTTTATTACATTAGAGTAGGCCCAAACAACTTTGGAACCCAAAATTGGTTTTTGAAGAAACTTCAACATTTTCAAGTTCAGGTAGCGCAACTTCTAGAGACCATGACTCATCAACTGTTGACCTGATGGGTCGCTGTAACAACATTTCAGAAATGCCTTGAAGTTCTCTACAAGGCCTAACTTGCGTAAGCTCCAATTAGCCAAGGTTTTGACCCCATTTGGAGCCTCTAAAGCCTTCTAAACTGAGTTCAAAGTTTTTGTACCCTGCTGCCAATACCAAAAATATCATATATCTACAAAACTAGACGGGATCTTGCAATGAAACTTTACAGGCAAGCTGATGCAATCAAATTTATCCTCCACCTGGAAGAAAATATAACATTTTGAGCTCAAATGGAAAGCTTACTAAAATGAAGGAGATGCCCCTAGTAGAAGGATTCTTATAGTACAAGAGATTCAGTTGTAGAGTACAGGGGTAGAAGGGTTTAAGAACCATTATGAAGGAGATGCAGACTTCTCAGTTATCTACAAGGTGTGCAAGAATTTGAGAATCACTTTCACAGTGAGTATACATATTATACTCTTCAAAATGGATTGTTGTTCAAAGGGAAACAATTATGTGTGCCAAGGGGGTCCATGAGGGAGAACCTCATCTAAGTGGACACTTTGGATTGAACAAGACCTTGGATCTAGTAAAGAGGTTCTATTGGTGGCCAAAAATGCAGAGGGATATAAGGAGATATGTAGAGTAGTGTGGGGTGTGTCAAAAGGAAAAAGGAACTTCATCAAATGCAAGCTTATATCAGCCATTGCCCATCCCAAGTAGACCATGGGATTGCATCAGTATGGATTTCATTGTGGGACAACCTAGGACACCTACTGGTTTAGAAAGTGTGTTTGTGGTAGTAGAAAGAATTAGTAAGATGAGCCATTTTTTCCCATGCAAGACAACACATGATGCTAGCCATATTGCCCATTTGTTTTTTAAAGAGATAGTGAGGATACATGGCTTGCGAACAAGCATAGTTGTAGACAAAGATGTGAATTTTATGGGACATTTCTGGAAGACACTTTGGAGAAGGCTAGGAACCAACTTTTCACATAGCTCAGCTTATCATCCTCAGACGGATGGCCAGAAAGAGGTGATCAATAGGGTACTTGGCAATTTATTGAGATGTTTGACCAAAGAATATGGACAAATTTGGGAGCAAGTGATACCTCTGGCAGAATTTTCCTACAATGATAACACAAATCGAACCACGGGTAAGAGCCCATTTGAGATTGTTTATGGGTTACACCCAAGGGGTGTACTTGAGTTGAGATACCTACAAGGTTATGAAGGCATCAGTGGTCATGCTGATGATTTCTCTCAGTCAATGAGAGAGGTACATGAACATGTTAGGAAGACATTAATGGAGGCAAATCAGAAGTTGAAAGCCAAGGGGGATGAGGGAAGAAGAGATCTGCAATTTTAAGTGGGTGATGATGTAATGGTGTTTTTCAATAAGGATAGACTACAAAAGGGGATACCTAGTAAGTTGTAGATGAAAAGGATTGGGCCTTGCAAGGTGTTGGCCAAGTATGGACCCAATGCCTATAAGGTGGAGCTACCCAAGGAGATGTCAATTTCTCCAATCTTCAATGTGAAGGATTTGATAAAGTATAAAGGGATAGAAATGGATGTAGTACAGTAAAATACAGTACTAAAGTGAATAAGAATGTGGGAGAGTTCAATACTCTAGATCAGATCAAACCGCAAGCTGAAAGGATATTGGATTCAAGAGTGAAGAAGCAGACCAGACATAAAACCTATATGGAACATCTAGTGAAGTGGGGGCAGAAACCAGAGTCAGAAGCCACTTGGATAGCTGAGAGTGACTTCAAGAAGCATGGAATCAATGAGGATTTCCTGACACCACAGGTACCCTAACTTGTTTTTTGCAGGGGGAGCATGGTGCAGGAGCACCCTAAGGTCTTTGAAAGATATTTTTAGTCATTTTGGCTTGTAGGTTGGTTTTCCTAGCCATTTTTGAATAAGGACTATGTTATAAAGTCCGAAGTGTGTCTAAGGTGTGTCTAGGGTTAGTAGTGATTAGGGTTTGGTAGTTGTTGAGGTCAAGTTGCATCTAGGGGTCTATATCCTTAGAAATCAACCAAAAGGTCAAAGGGTTGACCAAAAATCCAAAATGGAGTGGCATTCAAGGATTTAGTGTTTATAAGTGTTTTAAGGTCATATGATAAGTTTTAGGACCATGTTGGGTCATTGGAATTGGGAAAATGTCATTTTGACAAAAGATGTAAAAGTTGTCATGACAACTTTTGCAACTTTGCAAAGTTGTCATGACAACATTTCCTAGTTTTTAGGAATTGGCTTTAATTTTCCCAAATCCAAACATGAGGGTCTAGACATGTGGGAATAGGATATATAAGGTGGAACAAACCCTAAATTGATAGTTGGAGTTCATTTTGTACGGATTGTTTGTGAAGAAGTAAGTTTTTACACTATATTTTACAGACAGAGCCATCATCCAATACTTTAATGGATTGAATGGGTTGAATTAATGCATTGAGATTTTTTTGTGTGTTATGTTCTTAGTCTATGTGGCATTGTTTTGATCGTTTAATCATACTGGTTAACATTTTGTAAATTATTTAGGTTTCATTGGTTCACTGTCCAATTTTGGACCAATCATCTAGATAATGAATTTTCTTGGAGTTTCCGTGGTCAAAAGTCTTATGAACACTTGGAATCAAGTAAATCATTGTATATAAAATGTAAATATGGTGTGTGGAGTGTGTATGTGCAGGGAATACATGAGAACATTCAGGTCCTACGCGAGTACTGGTTATTCTGGCTAGGGGAATTGAATAGAGCAGAGGCAATAAAGATTTCTTGGTGATTGGTGTGTGCTAATCATTGGTAGAGGAGTGTAGGGGAATGTAATATAGACATGTTTATGGAAGGAGAAGAGTAGAGGAGGTTGTTATTTCAGGTAAAGAAATCCAAGAAGCCAAACCAATGTTCATGCCCTAGAAACCCTCAATTTTAGGGGTTTGGTGAAAGTCCATTATACGGACAAGGTGGGAACCTAATACCTAGAAAATATTTAAGCCTAGGAAAAACCCACAAGGAATATGTATTTATATTCCAAGGGTGTTAAGGGATTTTCAGAGAGAATCCACTTTTTCAGTGTTTAGGAGGGCTAATAGGCCTAAAAAGGCTACAAGGCCTAAAACACTAGAAATCTTGAACCCGATTGGAAATAGGGTGAGAGATACACAAGATTGGATCTAGAGGAGTTGAAAGAGAACTAAAAGAAGTTAGGAATCCAATCCACAAGAAGATGAGATATTTGGGAGAGTAGATGACCAAGGCAAGCCATGAATGTGAATGGTTATGGAGAAGGATCTAGTGAGGAATTGAACTTGTTGGAGAGCTCCTAGTGAGTTAGAGGATTAGATAGGAATCCTCTAGTTAGGGTGGTGATAGGAACCATAAGAAAAAACAAGATAAGGTCTAGTAGAGAGAAATAAATCTCTAGGAGATGGGAGCTCCCCATCAAAACCCCAAGGTAACTAGGCTCTACAAGTTTAGCAAACACAAAAACTCTGAAATTGTTCTTAACTCTACTAGGCTGCAACATTGGAATTTTACTTCAATACAAGTGATGAAAATGGAACCAAGACTATTTGTTATGGTTTTTAGAACCTTCTAAGATCACAATTATGAATCCCCAAAGAAATAAGCAATCATTCTAATACTGCATCTTCAAAATGTCACAACAACAGACTAGTCTAAGTGATCAAATTAGACTAGAGTCAATGTGATTGGTCCAAACATGGCTACCTAGAATAGATGCAAACACTTGGGAGTTTTATATGGTCTTCAAATACTTTGAATCAATCAAATAATTTTCCCCAATTCACCCATGGTCTACTATTGCATGCATTTCTTCTTCTCGTTGGCTAAATACATACTAAATATTTAGCCTAGGGCATCAGTTTTGAACCCGCAGATCAACTCCCTTGACTCTGATGTTTTGAAAACCTATATTAAATTTCCTCAACTTAAATTCCACCCAATGACATCGATTCCCAACGGTAAAATAGTAAGTTAAGGCCATATCTTCATACCAGACCCCAATTCTTGTGGTTTTTAGACCTACAGTCACAATTTTCTGTCTAACTCGTGCAAATGTTAACCAAATCAAACCAAACCAAATTAAAATGAAAGTAACTTCATCAACAGATGTTATGGATTCACTTGGTCATAAGATGAAAAATGTACACAGCCGTACAACTCATATTTTTCTCAGAAAATAGTGGTTTTTCATTCAAAAATTGTTGCAAACAAGAACTGTGGTAATCTCCTGGCCTCATAGACATCTTACCTCTTAAAAACCATCCCCTGACTGATACAACCAATCCAAAAGTGGTTGTGACCATTGGGGAGTGAGTTGCAACAAAATGAGCTACATTTTGAAAAGTTGCATTGACAACATTTTAAAAAATGACAACTTTTTGACAAAAGCAACAACACTAACATTTAAGCATCCCACCAAGTGGGAAATGACTCCAAACATCTACTAAAGACATAATATGGTCAAAAATGACCCTTAAAACACTTCTGCAACCTAAAACAAAAAATTGCATAAATCACTAGAGATAGTCCAATGAACTAAGGACTTATGGTTTATAGATGTACCAATAAAATCCTTGTCCACACAAGATGGAACATTACAAACTAGTAGGATGGTTAGAAACATCCCTTATTATATTTGAAAACAAATTAAGAAAACTCAAGTCCTAGGTACTCTGCTATCATCATATCAAATCTTTGTGATAGTTGAGCTAATGTAATCACTAAGTGATTCTTCATCACTTTTGAGCTTATTAATTCCTTCAATCACTTGTTCAACCTCCATAGTTCATGTATAATATTCTTGTTCATTAAATGTGACTACAATAGGTAGCTAATTTCCTAGTTTGTGTAAATTGGGATAAACTTAACTCAAGGTCAAGTTAATTAACTCCTTTCTCCTTTTTTGTGTATTCTCTATAAGTATTCTTTGCAAACTTGATGATGTGGTATCTATCTGAAAGAAAATGTAGGCAATCTAATATGATTACTTCTAAAGCATGTTTTCTAGTTTGTAGATTTGATATAGTGGCTCCAACCATGAGACATTATATCTCTCTTCCCATTGAGCTATGCAAAGTAGGTACTAAATGAACCTGTGTGTGCTATCAAATATTTTCAGGTTTGAACAACCTTTACCTAAATGCACAACAATTGATACTTCATAACTTGCAATACACCATGTCCTTAACCATAATCAACATCACACAACAAAAATTTTGATTCACCTTCCTAAACACAATTTTCAATAACATCTCTCTTTATCATTATCTTTACCAAATTCACAAATTGGTATCAGGGTAGCTCTATGCTCAATCAATGAGATCATCAAATGCATTCATACCTTCATTAGTTTTTTTAAAGCAAGAAATACAAGAAGCCTTGAATATATTTATATTAATTATAATATTTTGGTACATCATACATAGGGAAGTTTGAAGATTCTTCTATTGTGCATATACAAAAGGGAATCCCATTTCATAAACCATGGGTTGAGACAACATATGACTATCAAATAGGAAACCTTGTGTTTAATTCCAACACTACATTAGAAGATTTGAACCTTAACATACTTGTGCATCTTTAAAAACTTTTTAAAAAATTGGCACCTTGTGCCTGAACACTCACTACCCATTTAGAGTTGTTAACCTGCCCAAACCCAAACTACTTTGACTGAACAAAGTATACCATACTATAGACCTTATGGCAAGACATATTGTCAATTAGTGAAAAAACACTTAGTCAATCTTATGCTTACAATTTAATCGAGCCAACAGCTTGTAGTGCTGACTGAGCCAAGTAGTTTCAGTGTCGGCCGAGAAGTTAATTTCAAGTAATGTCTTATGAGTCACCATTGTTACCAGAGTTGCTTACCATCTCTGAGTGATCAATGTGGACCGAGTACCCAAGGTCAACCAAGTGCTAGAGTTGCCAAGTTCACTGTATCGCTCAAGTGTTAGTATATCACCCGAGTGGATTACTGGACCCGAGTATCAACATTGGGCCGACTTAGTACATATTGTTTGATACTATTTAATATGATAGTAGCCGACTTGTGGAGGTAATTGATTTGGATAGGTATATATGTAAGACACTTTGTTTATCCAAATATATAGTACGATAGTGTAACATAAAAAATATAAAAAGTGATGAGATGTTGTTATGTTACCAAAATGTAAAGGAGAGAATTGTGGTTTAAGAGGATTTAAATTGTTAATTGTTATTTGTGTTGATTGTATATTGCAATTGTGATTGTGATTAAGGGAAGATAAGATGCTCCTTTCTTTCACCCTCAAATACACAAATAAGAGATCCAATTTTGATCAACCCCAAAGGGTTAATACACAAATGAATCCAATATTTGGAAAGAGACAAGGAAATGGGATCTTAAATTCTATAAATTGATTGATTAATATGATTAATGATAGTAATTGAAAAGAATAGGAGAAAGTACCAACCTTACAAAATTGCAGATCAAAGATTGCTATTTTCTGAGATCTGTAGACTATTTCTGGAGATGCCGACAGTTGATACCGAACCGGAATAGAGAGACGGACAAAACCCAGAAATATTTTTTCATTCCAACATCATATTATAAGAAAGGTTGACCCTATGCCACTTTTTCCAACTCGATCTGCTCAACTCTGAAAGTGTCCCTGTTCACACAGTTCGAAATAAATCTGAAAAGGGTATCCAGATCTGGCCTCAAATTTACAGTCCCAAACCTGTACCTACAAGAAAAATGTTTGTTTTTTGTTGGGGAGGGGTTTGCCTTAGTTAAACCCCGATTTAGGAATTAACCTTGAAATCAATAAAGTATGGAAAGCTAACAAGTAGTAGAATTGAATCTAATAGTGAAGCTATGATATGGAATAGATATGCAATTGTAATTCAAATGTAGCAAGT
>MU228484.1:940699-954356 GCA_018584345.1 Thuja plicata
CTTTCAAATTTGGTTTTGTAACATCCATACGGAGGGCATGCAATTGGTTTGATGACATTATCATGATTATTGCATATTTTATGAACGTTTGAAGTAGAGTCAACCGTAATTTTGACATACCTTGACTACGTAGATGATAACTTGTTGTGTATTTATCGAAATTCTTTTTTTATAGAAAGAAGACTCGAAGCCGGAGGGAACTATTATTTTTCAAAAAAAAAATTTATTTTCTACTATTTTTCATTGAACGTCAAACCTGGAAGTTTATATTCAATAAAAAACCTACATCCGATGCACGTTAAATTACATAGACCTAATTAATTCAAAATTTGTCAAATCTATATTCGTTAGAAAGCTCATTCAGAGTACTTGTACGATGCAAAAGGAGGTGTCCCTATTCTTCCATTTGAGCCCCACGCTTGAGCCTCGAAGCCATGAAAACTATAGATTTTTTTTAGCCTCTGCAAATGGCCTCTATTTAGAGGGTTTCGATAGAAAGTACTTTCAATAGAAAGTAGTTTCGATCGAAACTACTTTCTATCGAATGTACTTTCTTATTTTAACATGCATATGGGTAAAAACCATAGTAAAATTTTGACTAGTTAGTTTAGATCAAAACTAAGTTAGTTTCGATCGAAACTAAGTTAGTTTCGATCGAAACTAACTTAGTTTCGATCGAAACTAAGTTAGTTTCGATCGAAACTAAGTTAGTTTCGATTGAAACTAAGCAAAAATGGTATTTTCGATCGAAACTAAGAATGTTTCGATCAAAACAATCAGGCACTTTCTATCAAAAGTACTTGACTAAATCCTCCCCCTTGTGGATTTCATGAGGAATTCCTTCCTCCAAAAAAGTGTAACCCACTATTGTGGGATCACCCTGGTATCCCTGCCCTAATCACCTAGTCTGTTTGTCTTATCTCTGAGCAAAGGAAAAGACCATAGAGTCTACATCAAGTTTAGTAGGAACCAAGCATGAGGCTCTACCTACTACTGGCCCAAGCTAGACTGAGTCACAATAGGATACTATGAATATTTCTACAGTTGGTGCAAACATAGTTAATGACCTACTTCAACTGAACACTGAGGATAAGGACAAGGATGGAAAAGATAAGGATGATGATGGAAAAGTTAAATAAATCATCCCTTCACCTAATCCCAAGGTCAAGGGTAAAGAAAAGGAAACAATTACTAATGAATTTGACCTTAAGGAAGACATTGTGATTCCCAATTGGGATCTTTCTAGCCTGACAACCTAGCAGATGGACATCCTTGGGGAGCTATGGAAGAAAAGAGCCAAACAACAGAAGCTCTAAGCTGAGAAGAAAAGGAACAGAGTGCTAGAGGACATCAAAGGTATATTCCTAGATACACTAGAGATTGAAGTCAATGAGAAAGACTCTATAATGGACCAACTTGTTGACATAGTTCACAAATTTGACAATGATCTAAGTGGTCAGGAGAAATTACTGCAGAAGGCAGAGAGAAAATTTGAGAATAAGGTTCTAGAGAGTGTTGTAGGTAAGATTACAATAGATCAAGTGAAGCTATCCACTATAATCAGCTCTCTAGAAATCACTGTGAATAATGTTGTCGCATTATTTGTAAAGTTGAGTGACACATCAAATTTTACCATGGAAATAGAGAGTAAGCTGACAAAGATTGACAATGATTTGAAGGCAAGTGCAAGCCAGTTGGCACTTGATCCAAGTTCAAGTTCAAGTTCAACGCATTTTTTTAAGACCAGGTATCTGACTAATCTGCAGGCAGAGCTACTGAGGGAAGAAGGAAGAACAAGGGACTCCCTATCAATAATTCAAAGACAAATAGTTCCTCATATGGATGTAATGCAAAAACATATTGCTCATACAAAGACACTCATCCATGATAACAATTTTTCATTTGCTGAGCTTATGATGGAGTTGTCTGTAGAAATTCAGATTGAGTTGCACATCGTGAAGGTGTTGTAAGATAATTGGGACAAGGCTTTGTCTCAAATTTTGAAGATACAGTGTGATTTCCTTTCACATTTTGGTATTACCTTGTAGATATGCATTTTTGGTATTTGTGTCAAAAACAAGGGGGGAAGATAGGATATATATGTATATATATATATGAGGAAATACATGTAGAAAGAAGAGGAAGATATATATAGCAGAGTTACAAAAATAGTTTTGAAAAATAAAAAAATAGAGTCAGTTGAAACCGAGTTGCAAAGAAGTAGTCAAAACCGAGCTAGAACCCAAGCACATGGTAAGGGGGAGTTTTGACTTATCAGGTTGTCTGATCAGAATTTTTGGTATGATAAGCATTTTTGTCCCTAATACCAAAGGGGGACATTGTAGACCTTATGGAAAGATATATTTTCAATTAGTGCCAAAAAACTTAGTCATTCTTATGATTACAGTGTTAATCGAGCCAGCAACTTGCAGTGTTGACCGAGCCAAGCAGTTGTAGTGTCGACCGAGCAGTTAGTTCCAAGTAGTGTCTATTGAGTCACCAGTGTTACCCGAGTTGCATACCATCTCCGAGTTATCAACATGGAGCGAGCACCCAATGTCAACTGAGTGCCAGAGTTGCCAAGTTCACTATATCTCCTGAGTGTCAGTATATCACTCGAGTGGATTACTGGACCCGAGTATCGGCATTGGGCTGACTTAGTACATATTGTTTGATAGTATTTAATATGATAGTAGCCATCTTGTGGAGGTAATTGATTTGGATAGGTATATATACATAACACACTTTATTTATCCAAATATATAGTAAGAAATATATCAATCATCAGAACAACAATGAATACATGTATGGATACAAATTTGAAGAGACAGATTGATTAGAAGGCTACAACATTATAAAAGAACAACAGAGACTCATCTATCACATTCAGGTGATTAGTTCTACATCAAAGTATCTTATTCAAAAAATCAGAATTGCATAGCAGTTCATTCATTGATTCATCCTAACAGGTGTATCAGTCAAATCCTTTAACAGGGTGGACCTAACAGTCCTTCACAAATATCCTACAAGAGTGCATACTTAGCTATATTGTATAAGTCCTTTCACAAGGTGGACCTAACAGTCCTTATTACTCCTAACAGGACAGACCATCAGAAGTGGTCAATTGTAAGCCTTAACCGGCCAACTTTATTACTGCAGTTCTAAAGCTTGTGGGTATCGTCCCCACCCTGGTTTTACTTTCTATTTGGAAGGTTTCTGGTCACCATATCTTGTGTCAAGTGTTATGAATCTTTATTTCTTTTATGTTCCATGCATGCAATTAGATTAGACAATCTAATATTTAGGATAAAATGGAAGAAGTTTTATTGGTCCCTGATTCACCCCCCTCTCAGTCACCTTTTCTATAATATATTTCCAACACATACACCTTTGGGAAAATAGAGTTGCATGTACAAATTAATGGACCATGTCCAAAAAAGACCAAAAACATGATACTATTTAGCAAAAAATGAGGAACACACACAGTGCCACTCTTCCATTATATTATCATTGTCACCTAATTCTCTGTCGTGGTGAAAGATGCCAATGTTCTAGTCTACAACCACTCCAATTCGACTGTGGTCAAATACTTCACAAACCCTGTGTCTTCATCTTCATTCTTAGCAGCCTCTGGCTTGCGAGATGAATTAAGTTTGTCCCCCACAAAGTCTATGGCCACATCATGATAAGGTGGGACATTCAGGTCTTGGAACCCTGGTTGGTTGTGGTGAGGTGAGGAACTGTGAGGAATGATAGGATTGAAATGATCATGGTCTGGAAGGACGAGGAGGGCCTTGAATTTTAGCTTAATTCTCTCAACAAGGTCATCCAACAACACTTCATGATGCCTTACGATTCCATGATTGACATATTAAGGGCTTTGGATCTCCAATGAATGCAAGTAATATTATCATAAATGCAGACATAGACATGACCATTAAGTAGGAAATGGTGCAAGAACAAACCCCTATGTGTGCTTGGCCTTTCCATAAATCATCTTGTTTAAAAGCATGTAAAAGTTTATTATCTTGCAAGAAATTCAATTCTACAACCCTATTTGCAATCGTGTAAAGCATAGAAAATGACTACAAATCCATGGCATTTGAGAGGAAAATAGAAACAAGTTGTGAGGGGAATATTACTCGTTGAGTTTCAGGAAGAGGATTTCCTCACCAATAATTTGTTTGCATGTCGAGAGATTCCTTCCTTCTGGCCTCCTTCAGCTCTGCGCAAATAACAAAATGAAATATAATGAAAACACCCATTTTTTTAAAGTTATATGCCCGTGTTGGTCGTAATTCCAACATGTCATAGTTGTCGTAATTCTGACCAACACGAGAATGGATTAAAAAAATCAATTTTTTCCTTCTATTAACCGACCACGCAAAACCATTTTGATGCTTGGTCGGAAATGTTGGTATAAAATTAGGGTTAATTGTACTAGTGATCATTTCAAGATTCAAAAATGAGCCAGGTTGTCCACAATATCAAGCTCTCATTAATACCCTAATATCGAGCCCTAGGGTCCAAATTTGGGCCCCAATTGTCTGGGACATGTTGCCATTGGTGTCATGTCCTAGGTACAAGCTGACAATGGTGTCCTATAGCCTAAAAAATAGGTCAAAATTTTGAAGGGATTCCAACATAGAAGAAAAGATCCGGGGGAGAAAAGACAGGTTGCTAGGATCAAAGAAAAATGAGCATTCAAACCTTGAAATCACAAAATTGGGGTATAATAGGTACTAGTAAAGTATCCAATTATAGGTGCTAACATTTTAGGACTATACACAAGTTTTATGGAATCCACCTTGTACCCAACCCTTTTTAATCAAATTTGAGGTTGCGCTAAGTGGATCAATTCTCAATGTAATCAAGGGGGAAATAGGCCCAGTTCCTAATTTGCATGCATAAATTGGTGAACACCCATTTCCTCCACAACCATTACAAAGGGTAACATCTATGTTTGCTTCCAATACCATAGACATCTTATAAGATCTATCACTTCTTAGGATAAAAGCATAGAGATATGTTACACTTTCAACCAAAAAAATACCTTTATGTTAAATAATTTCACTCTAAACTATGTCAAGAGAAAGGGTTTTTCCTAAAACTATGTGACATTATGTTGTGCAATGAGTTTTGCATGAAAGTGCTTTTCATAAAAACACTAAGAAAACATATTTCAATTTCAAAGTATGAGGAAGGTTAGATTTGAATGTAATTTTTTGAATTTAAGAAGCTTTGGATGAAAGGGTTTGGCCTAAAAAATTCTATTTGGTACCCAATGCAACAACTTAACCCCTCTTTTAAACAAAATTTAATCCAAAAATTCAACTTCAATTTTAAATTTCTCACACGTATGATATTTTTATGAATTTCTAAAAATACTCTTTTGGAGAACTTAGAATTTGAAACATAAATATTCATAAAAAAAATATTTTCTTTTCATGCACTAGATGTTTAAGTTAGATTTTTAAGAAACAATAAATTGTTTGCTCTTTTCTGAACTTAAAAAAAATTAGGAATTAAAATTCTTCTCTTAAATTTATAAAGCCTACATTAAAATTCTATATTCCATTAGTTTAGTCATTTTAAAATTTCAAACATAAATATCACTTTTAGGTGGTCTAAGCAGAAAACATTATTGTGTTGGTTGTTTCGTTATAAAAAAAAGACACATTAATGAACTTTTACCTCTTAACTTGACCTTTTGTTCATGTATGCTCAACCATATTTGATCTTTGAAAAATCCTTCCAAGCTATAGCATCACGCCATGACGTGGCTTTGGGCTATGCTCCAAGTGGTGGTTTATTCACGTATAAGGAGATAAATGATGACCCTATGATAGCAAATATTTATAGTGATGGATATGAGACTACTTAATGATAATGTTGAGATTTTGGAAGAACCGAGCTTAGAGTTGGGTCCTTGGTTGTTAGTATAGGTTAACAAATACTCCCCATAGTACACTTTTTCTTGGGGAAAATCTCTCATTCCCCTTAGCTAGCATCATCTTCCAAACAATTCAATTAGCCTATAGGATGTTCATCTCCTTCAATGTCCAATGCACTTCTCTCCATGTAAGTTTCCTCTTGCCTCTTGTATCTTAGTGTTTTTTGATAGATGATTGAAATGTTCTAACTCACATTTTTTTTTTGTTTCTTCTATTCCTAAATAGAATTTAATATTTGTATATCCGCTCAAGTGATATTTTCAATACATTTATTCTCATGCATAAAAAAAATAAAGTATATTATCACCTTTTACAAAAATAAAAAAATAAAAATATATTTTTAAAGAATTTTAATTCTATTTTATCAATTTCTTATTGTTACTAAATAGAAAGTCAATTAAAAAATACAATACTTGATATATAATCTCTATATTATAACTTGTCATCTCTTGTTGTAAATGACTTAAGGTCAATTAAAAATATATAAATTATAATCAATAGAATTTTTAGAAAAACCTAGCGATCAATATCTTGAATTTACAAGAAGGAAGAAAAATATAGCCTCTTTACTATAACATGTCATTTGATATTGTAAATAGTTTGAATATCAACTAAAAATATATAAAATACAATTAATAATATATATTTTTCTTTTATATTGATTAAAATTGAATTGAAATAATAAAAAGTAGTCAATAAAGAAGTGCCAACAAAATACAATAAAATTATACAACTAAAACTTTTATAGAAAGATTAAACAAAGACTATACAAAATTAAAACATAGAATATACAATGATCTTTATATTAAAACTGAATGGTCTATCTCTTGAATCAACTTTATTCTGTAACTTTTAGACCCTTCTATAATTAATTAAATATTTGATATAGTATTTATATTAAAAAACAAAAAACTAATGCTCTATCTCTTGAATCAACGAAGAGTTATAATACTGGATGAGCAATATACTCTCAACTTATAATGATTTTGATGGTTGGGTTGATAGTCAATGGTATGTTTATCATTCATTTGCCCTGCGAAGCACACATGTTCTTCAAGTTTACAAACACTTAGTTTATTTTTATTTTATCATGTTTTGTTACCTCTTTTGGTGGGCTTTGGTCAAGAAAATATTTCCCAGGGAAGCTCTGTAAGGGGAAGGTGTCAACCAAGAGTCTTCCTTACTGGCTTGCTGTTATTTTATTATTGCTTTCTTGGACATTGTTTATCTCTGAGCAACAGTGAACTTGGAAAATCATTAGAGTCATTTTATAACCAAGACTTGTTTTCTCATGTTCCCACCTGCAATGGAATGAAAATTTGATTCTGCCCATTATTGTATTATAAATCATTTTGTAATATATAATCTCTAGTTCTTGCAGGAGCCCTGTATGTCCTGCTAGTTTTTACTGCAAACCAGATCTAACCCAATGGTTAGCAATGAAAGAACAGCCATGAAACCAGAGAAGGAAAACATTGCTTTAGATGGATCTGTTGATCTGCAAAGGAGGCCTGTTTTGAGAAGCAAGACTGGAGGGTTAAAGGCCTGTTCTTTTATTGTGGGTATGCATGGATTCAATCTGTTGGACTATTAATTTCTCCACTTTGTATGAAGCTTCAATGAGAACTTCTTGTGCAGTCATGGATGAATTGCAGGAAGTTAAAAATAGATTATTTGATCTTCAGTTTTGCATGAACATACCTGAGATCTCTTTTTGTTTTAGTTGTTTTTAAATTTGTTGAAGACCTCTATTTATTGAGGTAATTGTAATGCATTATTCATCTCTGATCTCTCTGATCAGCTGATCCTTGATCACGTGATCAAGAAACTTTTGTAATTCAATTTGATTGAATCAAAGATTTGTTTGTATTTATTGCTGTTGCAATTTGTCTCTGCTATTTCTTCACAATCTAGTATTTCTTTAGCTCAAGAATACTGTTTCCTCATGAGATGAATTTGGTCATTGTTTGGATTAAACAGGGTATGAGTTTTGTGAGAGGCTGGCTTATGGTGGGATATGGGCTAATATGGTAATTTATCTCACAACCAGACTGCATGAAGGCACTGTTTCTGCCTCAACTAATGTCACCACTTGGACTGGTACTATGTGGACTATGCCTCTCCTTGCAGCTTATATTGCTGATACTCACTGGGGACGCTACTGGACCTTCCTGGCCTTTTCCTCTATCTATATTCTGGTAAACTTTTGTCCAAGTTGGTACTGATGTATCCCCTCGATTATAATTATTGAATTCCCCGAACATTAAGTAAAGCTTTTCCATTCTGTATATAAATGCTGTGAAGATTTTAAATTTGGGTGTTCTTTTATTTCAATTCATATTAACTGATTTTTGGAGTAGTTGTAATTTTACTTGCTGCTGTTTTTGAATGTGATTGTATATAGTTTTTTATCAACATTTTGAATCACACTCTGTTATCCATCATTTTTGAATCACACTCTGTTATCCATCATCAGTAGTTATAAATGTTGTGGAGACTTGCAAATATCAATTATCCATCATCAGTAATTATAAATGTTTTGGAGACTTGCAAATATCAACCAACCATGTTAAGTAAGGAAAGACTAGCATATGTTTTCCAAACAAATTTGATTGCAACTCTGCAATTCATTATGATCAACTTAGAGATGTGATCAAAAACCACTGAACATTATCTATCCCAAGCTAGGTTGTTGAGTTTCTTTTGTCAAATCTTTGTTTCTTATCTTCTTTTATTATGTCAAAGCCAATACCCAGAGCTTAGTAAACTTGTCTCTGCCCGCAATGTAGAGTTCAGGTTATAAAGCTTAATCTCTAACCTCCCTGCTAATGTCTTTGACATGATCTGCATCTTTGGTCACTTAGTACTTTTTTCCACTATATAAAGTCATCTTTATTAATGAGAAGTTGTGACTTCCATTTGAGTGTGGTGCACAGTGTAATGGTAAATTGTCAATATATAGATTCTTGTGCAACTGGCAAAAATGCAAACAGTAGCTATCTAAATAGAAACAAAAGGTTGAAATCAATGTAAAATAGTTTCTCATTCATTTGCTCAACCATATAAATCATTTATTCAGTATTAAATCATAAATTTGTGTCCGCCCCAATATTTCAAAACTTCTTTTTATAAAGTAAAACAGAGTTTGCAAGACTCCCACATATTAGAATAACCTAAGAGCTAGCAAAACAGAGTTTGGTCTCAAGTTGGTACTCTTCAAACTACAATTGTTTTTAATTTTGCAGAGTAACAGTAGTAGTTTCAGGTGTTAGTCTCAAGTTAGTACTCTTCAGACTACAATTGTTTTTTATCTTACAAAACGACAGTAATAATTTCATTTGATACCTCATTACTAATGAGTTGAGCTGTTTTTCTTTTTCAATGCAGGCAATGGGGTTTTTGACAATAGCTGTTTCTCTGAAATCTTTGAGACCTCCTCCTTGTCCATTAGGTGATGGATGCCAAAAGGCTACTACTTTTCAGAGTGGAATATTTTACCTAGCCTTATATCTTGTAGCAATAGGCGCAGGTGGAATCAAACCAAACATCTCTACTTTTGGTGCAGACCAATTTGATGAGTTTGACCCCAAAGAGAAATCCCACAAAAACCACTTCTTCAACTGGTGGATGTTCATCATATTCTTTGGAAGCCTGTTAGGCAAAACATTCCTGATTTACCTAGAAGACACAGTGAGTTTTGGAGTAAGCTATGCAATCATCACAGCAGCACTTTTTGCATCAGCTCTTGTCTTCTTGACTGGAACTCCCTTTTACAGGCATAAAAGAGTAACTGGTAGCCCTCTAAAGCGAATGGGCAGAGTGTTTGTAAGGGCGGCCAAGAACTGGAAAATGAAAGCTGAATCAGAGACTTCTAACCTTTATGAAGTGGACTACCAAGAGTATGTTGCCAAAGGCAGATACCCAATTCCCCATACTACTTCATTAAGGTAAATTTGTAGCTCTGTACCCATTGCATCTAACTTTTTCTTGATCACAGTTTTAAACATGCACAATTTGTTTAACAGATTTCTTGACAAGGCAGCAATCACAAACGATGCCTCATCCAAGATCTGCACTGTCACTGAAGTCGAAGAAACCAAACTCATGATCAGAATGCTTCCAGTTTGGATTGCTACAATCATACCCACCATACTTCTTACACAAGCTGGGACTCTGTTTGTTAAGCAGTCAGAGACTCTGGACAGACATTTGGGCTCCACATTCCAAATCCCAGCAGCTAGTATCATGGCCTTCCTCACTCTGTTCATGCTCATAACAACCCTAATCTATGACAGGCTCTTAATACCGATTTTAAAAAACTTCACAGGAAACCCTAAAGGCATTACTGCTCTCCAGAGGATGGGAGTGGGAATGGTGTTCCAGGTTATTGCCATGTTGGTGGCTATGGCTATTGAAACTAGACGACTACAAGTAGTTAAAGATCATGGGCTTCAAAACAACAGGAATGCAATTGCACCCAGAAGTGTTTTCACCTTGATTCCACAGTTTGCACTGCTGGGCATGGCGGATGCTTTGCTCGATGTAGGCAAAATCGACTTCTTTTATGATCAAGCACCAGAGAGTATGCAGAGTATGGGGACTGCATTATATACAAGTTCTAATGGCGTCAGTGCCTTTGTCAGCAGCTTTATTCTTACATCTGTAAGCAACTTTACTGCCCGGGGAGGCCGCAAAGGATGGATTTTGAACAATTTGAACGCATCCCATCTGGATTACTATTTTTCATTCCTAGCCGCTCTGCTCTTTGTGAACATTGCTTTCTTTGTCTTTGTTTCCTGTTTGTATGTGTACAAGAGGGAAATTACAGAGGTTTTTGGGGAAGACTCCGAGAAAGCCATTGAGATTTCCCCTTTGAATAGGGAAAATGAGATCATATCGCAGGATGAATTAGGGCATATCGAACTTCGGCCTAAGAGTAATACAAATAGAATAGCTTAAAAATCTCCCAAAAATGGAAGTAAAGAAGTAGCGAGAGTACACAGAAAGCTGTCCATGTTCTGCACTGAATCTGCACCTTACTTGTGTGGAAATTTGCATAATTTTTTATTATTTGAAGTTGGTGTATTTATATAAGATTTAATTAGAAGATGGATGAATGATGTACTATAATTTATTCCTATTTATTATACTTTTTAATGAATAGAAGTCATTTTTTATTAAATTAGTTTAAAGTGTACTATTTATAAAACTAGGATGACATGATTTTCGAGTCAAATGGGCAAACCCTGGAGGACAATACAAATGATAGTCACTAGAAGACTAAAGCAGAGGTCATGGGTGTTGGATGTTGATCTCTATATGCATAAGATCTCATACATCAGTGGGGTTGGGGTTGGTGTCTAGGAGGGATCACCCTTCTTCTGCAGTAGCCCCCTGTTTGGCCTTGTCCTTGTCCTTGTCCTCGTAGGAAGGCAAGATTTCCAGAGCCAGGTGCAAGAGCTATTGGGATGACTAGGTCATTCGTTGTAACCCCAGAAATCAGTTAGCCACTATCGCCACTAGTGGATGAGTCCACACCTCTCGAACGCCACTTGAAGGCAAAACCCCTGTGAGGCGAAGCACCACTTATTGAAGCACTATCGCCACTAGACTAGCATTGGAAAGCTTGAGATTGTAGGTCTGGGAAAAGCAAGGTGAAGAGCTATGGCCACATAGGTGGATGCAAGGTGGAGGACGATTATGAGAGGCGAAAGGAACTGGAGGGACTTGAGAAAATGTACACAGAGCATTTCCCCAATGCTCTAAAAGTTCCTGACAGTTGGACACCTCCAACATAACCTTGTTTGATTGCATTTAAATTTGAAGCATTAGATTATTACATATACATGCTTTAGTAAAAAAATAAAACATAAACATCAATTGAGCTGTGAGAAAACAAAACAACATTTCTACCTTTCCACAACAAAGAAAAGAGGATTTTAACGTTGAAAACATGTTAGATCTAGGTAAATTTGAAGGAATACAAGACCATCCCCTATCTAAGGGTCATATGCGAAGAAAAAGGCTCTAGCTGAAAAGTCTCTAGAGAGAATCATGAATCCAACCCAACAAGTTTTGAGCCCTACAATAGAACCAGAAGAGGTGTATGCATATATTTTGGTTGCCCATACAATGGGCAACAAGGGTTTAGAATACCCATATGCCACAGGTGAGAGCCCAAAGGAAAGCTTTGGAAAAGAACACACTAGGTAAAATGGGTGAGCTTGGGATCAAGAATAGTAGACCAACTATTCTGGAATCTATGACGCCAAGAAATCTAAGAGGAATAAAAATGTCACCAAAGATTGAAGGCTAGCACCGCTAGAAGACTGTAGACTCCTAAACTATGGGCCTCACCACCTTCATTCTTCAAGATTCAACTACATCAACGCGTGGGGCGCGCTCGCAAAAAAAATCCTCCCAACGAGGTTTGGCACGTATCAACCTGTCGAGGTTTCAAAACGCTCTGCAGAGGACGACTCTCCTCCAAGTTTTGTGAGCATGCCACGTGTCCCCCTTAGACACTCGCACTCGCAGGGACCCGCCAACACATATTCAAAGAATATATTCCCTCCTAAAGACTGCAATGGCCAACGACATTTTCAACAGCTGTCTTAAGCGCACTTTTTAGTTGGTCTGTGCAATCATGGCCATCCTTGATCAAGCCGCCACAGTTTATTCTCCCAGCCCAGCTAGCGAACATACTGAGAACCACCAATAAAAGAAATATACTTTGCCCCAACATAAGGAATCAAGAGGTTCATGCCTATTTTTTGGCATGCCGATTGTTTGTAACTAAGTGTAATCATTCTTTGATCATGTCAGCTGTAGGTTTTTCTATAAAACCCAGGGGGGTTGTAACAAGTGTGTATATGGGTGATCTCATAATAGTGAGTCCCACTTTTTGGGACGAAGGATTTCGGATTTGGAAACAAAAATTTTTTTTTGATGGCTTCGCGCGAAGTAAAGGCTTCACGCGAAGTACCCCACGTAGGCCACTTCGCGCAAAGCCAACACTTCGCGCGAAGTGACCCACGTAGGGTGCTTCGCACGAACACCCCCTTCGCGTGAAGCCATTTTTGGCCGGAATTTTTATAAATTTCCGACAAGTCATGTCATTTTCACTATTCAGTTTGCGAGATTTTGTGGACCCGGTGCTTAGAGCGATCCAGTGACGACCACTACGAATTCAACACTTCCCGACCTTTTTCGACCTCTTGTGATTGTTATTAGCATCAGGTACACGCATTTTTCTCATTTTTTATTGTAAATTATACGTTTTATATTCATTTTAGTTAATTATTTATTTTAAATAATATTTAGTTTGTAGAAATGTTAGAAAATGATAATTGGATTTTAGAATTCGTTAGAAAATTATTGTAGTATGTTAGAAAATCATAACTTATTATATTAGAAATGTTTGAAAATTTTAAAAAACTGTACTATAAATGTTAGAATATATGTTAGTAAATGTTAGAAAATTGTAATTTATTATAAATTAGAAAATATTAGCAAATTGTAACTTCTAGAAAATATTAGAAAATTATAACTTAGTACATACATTAGGAAATATTATAAAATTATAACTTAGTTATACATTAGAAAATATTAGAAAATTATAACTTAGTAAACATTAGAAAATAAATTAGAAAATTATAACTTAGTAAACATTAGAAAATATTAGAAAATTATAACTTAGTATG
>MU228484.1:966252-994008 GCA_018584345.1 Thuja plicata
AACAATTTCCACACCTTAAGCTTTGAGGACAAAGATTTTTTCTAAGGGAGAGGGGATGTTAGGAACCTGTGTGTTCCTTCTGTTTATTTTTTTAGTGTAGTGTTGTTGGATGCATATGCTTTGTAAGACGTCCCGTGAGTATATTTTATTATCCCACATGCATAGGTAGTATTACTTTTCTAGATCGTACTTAGTATATAAGAGTATGTTGAGGCCTTTGCTAGTCACCAACGAATTTATTGTATTGAGCTTGCTCAAAGGAGGTTACCCCCTCGAAGTGGCCCGCGATCAATAGATTCATTCTGATTTCTGCTATTGCTCTATATTCTGTTATTTCGTGCATTCTCACCATATTGCTGTAAGGAGGTTCATCTCATAAATTAAATTTATGTACATAGGTTTAAGCATGCATGTGTACACTTGTACTTTACATAATATATTACTAAATTTGATGCTTCACAGTCAGAGGATGCTCGTGACACTCAGGCAGAGTACATTATCTCTAGTGTGGGATCGGAACACCTTCATAGGAGAGATTCGACAGATGTGACACCTACTAGTGGCCAGGTAAGTTTTAAACATATGTAAAATTTTAAATGTGCATTTATAACATGTTCAATAGTATTTTATATTAATATTAAATTATATATACATGCATTTATATTTGCAGGAATCAGGTGCTGCTTCACAGCCAGAGGATGGTCATGGCAGTCAGTTAGAGGGTCGCTCTGTTCGCATGTGCCTGGATGAATCCCTAGTTTAGGACATGTTTGATATTTTCAGTTTATGATTTGAGACATATAGATTTTATGGTTTCATTGGATTTGATATTAGATTAGATGGTTTCATTGGATTTGATATTTTCAGTTTATGATTCGAGACATATATTTATTAGCTGATTAGCTGATGTGATTAGACGGTTTCATTTGATTAGATGTTATGATTTGATTAGATGATATGATTTGATTATCTATGATATAATGGTTTCATTTGATTAGATATTATGATTAGATGGTAAATAATTTGATTAGATATTATGATTTGATTAGATGTTATAATTTGATTGCAATTCATTCAATTATGCTTTCAAATTATTCAATTATGCTCTCAAATTGTTCAATTATGCTCTCAAATTGCTCTCAAATGCTATGCTCTTGATAAAATTCTCTATAGTGTAGATGCAATTTCTCATGAATGTCTAGGATCCTTAATGCTCTTAAAATGCATGGTATTTATAGGATTTTCCAAGGGTAGGGGGTAGATTTAAGTTGATCATGATCAAAGCATGGTTGATTTGAAGGATTTCAAATGGTTTCAAGTGGAGAGACCATTTAAATGGAAGTCTCTAAGGTGGGGACAAAGAGACAAATTGAGTGGTGATGATTTTAAAGAGTTAAATGAGTGATCAAGATTGCAAAGTTTGGAGTGATCCATGTGCTTTCAATCCTTGATTCTCATTGGCTCTTTGAATTCTTGTGTCCTTTGTTGAAAAAAATAAGGATTTAATCAATTCAGTTAATTAATTAAATTAGCCATGTAAGGGAATAAGTTGATTTTGATTTTTGATTTAAACTATACAATTAATTGATTAAATAAATTATATAGCTTTGATTTACCCCTTTTAGGCTAATATTTAATTAATTGATATATTTATTAATTGATCCTTTGATTTGATGTGATTTAGTCCCTTTGATATAATTTAATCCTTTTGATTTGATAAAATTTCCTTTTGATTTGATTAAATACACCTGACCAATTTTAGGTGTCTACAAATGCCCCTCTTTGAATTGATGTGCGAAGCCCATTGATTCAAAGAAAATTGATGTTCTGATCTGATTGACTGATTGATCTGATGTCCGATGTAATACCTTTATTTAAATTCTGATGTGAAATCTAATGTGAAATTTGATGATGAATAACCTTGATGTGAAAAATTGATGACAAATAACACCAAAAATTGCTGCACTGATAGCAATTTGAAATTTTAGTACCCCAGATTTTTTTGTCAATGCGAACGTGTGATAAAAATAATATTTTGACCAAATGATGCCCCCTCAGAAATGAAAATGGAATTGATTATCAGAGGCAAAAATATATTGAAGAATAAAATTACTAGGTTAATTGTGTTTTCATTTCTGAAAACCAGATGAAAAATCAATCACAATATGCCCCAATGATGAAAAATATCAAATTTAAGGTCATAAAGGGTAAAAATCACTTTAAAATAGGTCAAAAAGTATAAATAGAAGTAAAAATTTCATTTTTACTATTCATTTTCACTTTTGACCTCTCATTGTTGCTCTGAGACCTTGAGATATTTTGACGACTGTGGTCCCCATACGTGAGCACCGGTTTGAGAGAGGGCGCAAATTCTAGAGGCCAGCTGAGTACGGACCTCTGGTAAGTGATTTCTACCTTCTCGGGCATTTATTACATTTAAACAATTTTTTTACGCCTACTTAGGGTTTTTCTTGTAATTTTTAGTGAAGTTACGCGTAGGAATAGATAAAGTTGCATGTAGGAAGCTAAAGTTGCATGTAGGAAGCTAAAGTTGTGTGTCTATATAGTGAAGCGACACGTAAAAAACTAGAAAAATGTCGCGTATGAAATGTCCCAAGTTACGAGTAGCAGAAGTGAAGTTGCATGTATGAAACCCTAGCTGAAACCCTAGTTTTAAGTGATGCGTACCAATGTTTAAGTCACGCGTATGCTGCAAAGTATCGTGTACTAGGCCATGTTACGCCTATGAATGATGAAATGTCGCGTAGGTTAAGTGAAGTTACGTGTAGCCTAAAATGATGCATACACCATTGTAAATAGCGCATACATAGAGGAAAAATGACCCCTAAGTGTAAAAAATGAAAAACCTTGATCATTGTTAATTGTCTCTGATAAATCAGATACCAGATTGATTGCAAAGATAAGCTGGTTGGATTTAGTAATGAAACCAAGTATCTAGGACATTAGGATGATCGGTTAGATGGATATTGAAATATAAATCAGATAGGTAGGATAAGATAAACTGATGTATTTTCCCCTTCTCATGATATAGAGTTAGAAAAAATAGTTGATGTTGCTAAAAAAGAGCGATAGGTTGATTTGATGTTTGATTGATGTAGAATAATCCACTTGAATGATGATACTAATAGAATTGAATTGATTTGAAAAATAGGTACCATTCTTGAAGTTATATGTCTGTGGTGTTCCATCTTGGATTTCCAATATGGTATACTAGTTTTCAAGTCATGAGAGACGCATTATGGGTAGATGTAGTTTATTTTACCTCCTTGAGTTACCTCGGTTCCAAATGAACTGAGGATTACTTACAACTATGGCAGAGTGATGGCACTTTGACCATAATACCTTCCATTTGCCTATGGGAGAGATGACTATCACGCCAGAGGACGTGTATAGGCTATTGAGGATCTTGACTTGAGAAGAGCGGGTATATTATGATCAGGTCTATGATGGTAGCGCATGCAGATGGTTCTTTGTAGATCCAACGATTGGTGACGAGAGTATCCCTTGGGTTCAGTTTGTTTCATTTCCTCCTCGTCCTTTAGTATCAGGCATACTAATCAGTGGAGTATTATTACCAGATCGATGAGGTCATAGATTCATAATGGGTTGGGGTCGCATCATTAAGGATATGATCACTCATCCCCAGAGATTTGATTGGGGCTCATGTATTTTAGCAGAGTTGTATCATGAGTTGCACCATGTTGTATATAGAGGTAGTGTTGCATTATCTACTGGAGTGCTACTTTTACAGTTATGGACATGGGAGCACATCCCTATCTTGAGACCGATTGCTACTAGGTAGAGAGATCCCAGATGGCCATATGCATATTTGTATGAGGGAATGGTTGTTCAGCCTTGGCTAGGCAACCTAGATTACTGGAGACGCATGCTCGACGATAATGATCAGGTTATCTGGAGACCATATGTAGGTTGTAAGGCATGGCAGGAGGATGATGATGAGTTTTCATATATGTTTGCACCTCAATGGATGATAGGTCAGTCACCTCTAGTGATTGAGAAATTTTGCTGCTATAGAGTATCTCGTCAGTATGGAAGGATTCGGGATATACCATAGGGTTTGGCATTATATGCTTGGGTCTAGGCTGAGAGATTGATGCGGGGTGCGCAAGTTGATTATCAGTATGCTTGTGATCAGATAGACAGATTTGGATACATGCAGTGGGATATGCGTGAGCATATAGAAGATATAGGGATGTCAGTGGATTATTTCTAGTGGCTTGCTCATCACAGATTCGCTCGTTTCTCTAATCCTGGTGAGCTGATTCTTGACATGGATGATCCTTCAGATGATGATGATGGTGGTGGTGGTCAAGGTGGTGGGAGATTACAGAGAGGTCCTTGGATCCAGAGAGTTGTAGACAGAGGTAGAGGACATGGGGGTCCATGGATGAGGGGTGTTCATGTACGAGGGAGAGGGGGTGGTTTCAGGATGAGACTAGTACATGTAGTACCAGCGGCAGTATGGGGTTAGCGACAACAGAGAGTGGCCAGATAGGCTTAGATATTGTTTTCTAGACTGGTTCCTTTATAGGGACAGGCTCATCCATAGAGGCAGGTGCCTCCACAGATTCCTATTGCACCTCAGATTCCTATTGCACCACAGATTCATAGGTACCTCAAGCTCCTTAGGCTCCACACGCTCCTCAAGATATAGATACATTAACAAAGGATGTCAGGACTTTACATGCTGGGATGACAGGTATGAGTGGTCGGATTAATCAGGTTTCTAGTATGAGCAGCAGTTTATGACCATGATGGAACAGATGCCGAGTATGGTGAGTACTAGTCAGGTACCTCCTACCACACATGATAGATCAACAAACAAAGATCCAGATGGTATAGGTGGTTCAGGGACAAGAGATGCACTAGGTTCCCCTAGCAGGTCATGATTTGATATTGAGATCATTGGATCATATGTATGTCAGATGTATCAAATATATTTGAGATGATCAGGACTTTGATGTACCATTTTGATATGATGTAGCTTTGATATGATGTAGCTTTGATATGTTAGACATTTGATTTGCATTATTATATGATATATGTGAGACTTCCTTTGATGATATGATTCTATATGATGTTTATGATGCACTTTATTTTACATGCTATGGATGCAATGTCTTATTAATATGACATAGTTAGATGAATGAATATGTAGCAAGTCTATTTCTACATGCTTTTTAATTCATGATGATGCAATTCTAAATAATATATGCAATACAATGATCTTATGAATGCATGTTGTGTTTTTGTATTTTGATATTTAAAAATGCAATATTTTAATGAAATACACCTATGTGGATAATGAAATGTGTATGGATTTTAAATAATGATTAATGCTATAATGATGTATAACTTGTAAATAATGTTTAATGATTTATGAATGCAATGGTAAATGCACAAGAAAGTCTCCATAATTGAGTGATTTGAACCAAGATAAAGATATCAATTGTTGAATAATTACCCCCTTGAACTTAGGAAATCCCCTAAATGCAATTAATCTAAGAATCAAATGCAACTAAATGTCACTTTTATCTTTGCAAAAGAAATGAAAAAGAAGATATATTTTCATCATTGAGCTTTTGTGAACTAGGAGCAAGTACAAATCATCACTGATTGGATAACCACATCATGATAATATGAATACTGCTTTCATCAATTTTGTAACCATTTGAAACTAGTACAACCCTCACTAGTTGAACAATCAACTATTGGAGTGTGAATACCAGTTTAATAATATTCAATGTTGCAATTGGATTTTGGTATTAAGATATAGAAGATCTAAATATCCAAGGTATCTGTTTGCGTAGACAAACAAATTTCAAACCTCCTTCATATATGAATTTCCTCGATGATTCTTTGATGACCATATCCTTAGACAAATTCACAGAGGTTGGTGGATCTTCCTCAAAATAGTCACACAAAAATCAAGAAAAATATCATGTCTTCATCATCACCAATCTATTCGAAAACATCATTGATTAGCTAAAAAGAACATGATTCAATGAACATCATCAAAAACTTCAAGTGTTTTGTATTGTATCAAGATTTTTAATAGAATTCCATCCATTTTGATCTGTTAGGTGTTGTCAAATTTTAATCCTGATAATAAGGTCATGAAGCTCAAGGATGAAGTTGGAAGATTGAATGCTTGGGTTTGAACAATGATATACATCAAAGATTCAAAAATATCTCTCCGTTAAAATTTTGGAAATCTCTCACGTCATGTGACCAAAAAGTAGCACTTTTGAATCTGTTTGTATCAAAACCAATGCTTTACCCCCAAGTGAATATGAGACCATGTATAAATCTGGGCAAATGAAACCTAGTATGTAAGAGCGATTTTGACAATGTAGCTCAAAGACTTTATTATGACTATGCACAAATGACTGATGCAATGAGGATGAACAAATGGGATGATGCAAAGGAAAAATGTACAAATTCAACTAGGAAAGACCTAAGAGATCAAAAAGTGCCTGTTTGCTAGGTTTTCACCTTTTGAATTGATTTTTTCTTTTTCTTCTCTTTTTTTGCTACCAAGGCGCCTATTGCTAGGTTTTCACCAGGGCACTTTTCTCCTTTTCAATTTTTTTTCTTTGATTTTTTTATTTTTTTATTTTTTATTTTATTTTGATATCATCAAGGGGCCTATTTGCTAGATTTTCACCAAGATAACCATTTTTTAGATCTTTTGAATGTTTTTGCTTTCTTCATGCTCAATTTTCCTCTTTTTATGCTTTTTTGTTTTTCCATTGTTTTTTGAATTTTTGATCTTTCTCATTTTTTTTTGTATTTTGAACTTTTCTCATGTACAAAGAATGATGTTAAACTCATCGAATAAACTCTCGTCTGATACACTTTCAACCTATACCCTTTCATCTGTTTAGGTGTAATGCTATTAATAGGTTCTTGTAGCTCATCTTCTTCACAATCAACTAACTTGTATGTCCTCATGTGGAAAGAAGAAGTAATCAAAAAAGGTCCAAGCCAATTTGCCTCCCATTTTCCTTTCTTTCTCTTTCTTCTTGGTTTTTAGGGTTTTATCTCAACACTAAAACTCCCACTTGAAATGTTCTAGGTTTTATCTTGTTGTTGTAATTCCTTGATATTCTATTTTGGTACACTTTCAAGTGCTCATAAGATTATGTTTGATGTTCTTCTAAAAATTCCAATTATTGAAGTCTTGAAACCCTATAATCCTCATCATTTATCAATCTTTCTAATGAGACTCTCAAAGATGGGATTTCAACCTCCAAAGGTAGAACAACTTCTGCCCCATAAACCAAAGAGAATGGTGTTTCCCCTGTTGGTGTTCTAATGCTTGTTCTCTATGCCCAAAATGCCAGGTTTATTTGTATATGCCAATCTCTTCCTGATTTGTCAATCGATGTTTTCAATATTTTGAGGATGTCCTTATTTGTGGCTTTGGCTTGACCATTTCCTTGAGGATAATAAATGGAGGAAGAATGATGTGTAATGTGAAATGTCTCACATAATTCATCCACATATTTATTATTAAATTGCTTTCCATTTTATGTGATGATGGCATGAGGAATACAATATCGATAAATGATATGATTTAGAATAAACATAGAGATTTGTTTACCCATTGCAGTCATTAATGGCACAACTTCTACCCATTTTGTAAAATATTTTGTTGCAATTATAATAAATTTATGACCATTGGATGAAGGTGGATAAATCATCCCAATAATATCAAATACCCATCGGTAGAAAGGCCATTGTGTAATGATTGGGTGTAACTCTTGTTTGAGCACATGAATCATATCTCCATGATATTGACATTTTGGACACACTTTGACAAAGTGGCAAGCATATTTTTCTAAGGTTTTTCGAAAATACCCCATGTGAAAGATTTTCTTGGCTAGGTTTAATCTAGTTGAATGAGACCCACAAATACCCTTGTGAACGTCTCATAAAGCTAACTTTGATTTCTCATCCTCTAGAGACCTAAGTAGCGTTCCATCAAGACTTTTGCAATACAATGTATCACATAGGATAGTATAGTGAGTTGGTGTATAAAGTGTTTCTTTTGGGTGCGGGTTTGGTCCAAGGGTAAAACTTGTTATTTAAGAAGGTAAAGATGAGTCCATACCAAGGTGAGTCATGTCTATTTAAAAGGAAAATGATTTGAGTTTCAGGTAAGTCAAAAGCAGGTTTCACCAATTCTTCCACCAAGAACTCGTACCTAGCATTCTGATCAGGCATTTGAAGTAAGGAAGCCAAAGTACCATTGTAATACCCACTCATATTTGCTTTTAGTTTATGATGTCATACTCTTTTAGGTAGTGGTTTCAGTTAATTGGCCGAATTATTTTGGGCTACTTTCACGAGGGCTATTATTCTTTCAGTTGATGGTGATTATTATGTTATGGTTTATCATATGCATAGATAGATGTGATGATTTTATTATAGTGATTTTTACATGTTGATTTCAGATTATGATGTACTTACCCCATACTTGCATATGTATAGTTGTCTTAGATGTGGATGTACTTGTTGATGTGTTATCATGGTAGAGGACGGAGACGTAGTTACTTGCCTCGGTGAGATCCACATGTTTGACCGATTCCTATCATTGTTTGCGATATTATATTGTATGTACATGCATGTTCTTTCGATGACAGGATTGCAGGTACATGGCATCGTCTTCCCTGAATTGGCAGGAGTGAGCATGCCCATAAATATTCATCTCAATGGTAAAGAGGTGAGGTAATATATAGATCCGAAACCCTGACCTAAGCCTAATCATCCTAATGTTGGATGAGTTTCAGTTGACTACCCTATCTGGATTCATCTAGTGGACATGAATTTGAATACCCTTTTCCTTGAGTATGTTTGTTTTGCATGTGATTGCCTTCAGTTGTATTATTGGGTTTTGAGGGATTTTCCATGTTTTATGATTTAATGGATTATAGTTGAATTAAATATTTAATTATATATCCTATGTTTATTTAAAATAATTAATTAAATTCAAACATTTGAATATTTTGATTTAATTAAGTATTTAATTGAAAATTAAAGTAAATGTGCTTATACGATTAATTAAATGATTAAATATTTGGTTGCATGTATTATTGTGACATAAATATTTAATTTAATATTTTATTAATTACATGTGCACGAATGTGTTGAAAAAGTATTTTTAAATTCAAAATTCTCAACTAGATTTTAGGAGTCAAAGTTGAGTTGTAGCAAAAAGGATATTTTAATTATTTAATTTGGAATTACTTTCAATTTCAAGTTGAGCCATTTTAGGGATTGAATGGGGAGTTGTCATGAGGGTTTGCACAATTAGGGGAATTTGATTCTCTTTAGGAGAATTCTCCTCTCATTCTCTCATAACAGGTTTTTGGCATTTTGGAGAGCTCTTGGTATTTTTGGAGATTTTGAAGAATTGAGGATTGTTGTGGTTGCTTGTTGTTTTGGAGATTCGGGTGATTTCTTGCTTGCATATACTTGGTTATTCATGGATCTCAGATCTGTGGTTGAATCAGAATTAGAGGCTTTCAGGTTTCCTATCTTCTTCAAAGGCACATTTCTTCAGTTCTTGCATTGGAATCAAGGTAGATTTTGTTTCTCCATATATTGTTTTCAATTTTGCAAAATTTAAAGTTTTCAATGATTGGATGGATGCATGTTTGATATTTTGGTTTCTAGATGACTTAATAGTATTTCTAGGTTTTTGGGTATTTATAAAACCCTAGATATATTATTTTCATGTTTTATCATTACTTGGCATAGTGTCGTTATGCTGTCAAAATTTCATGAGGAAATTCCCCCTAGAACTCCTAGAAATCAATAAATTAACTTGCCTATAGTCTAAACTATAGAGAAAAAATAAAATTAATCTAGGAATGAGAATATATTCCTTAATAAATTAAATTGTTGAAAAAATTCTACTCTCTATAAAAAAAATACTGTATTAATAATTCACACCAGTAAAAACAAAATTGCCCAGAAAGGACAAAAGGGAAGAAAGGATGAGATTTGCATTAGAAAAATAAAAGAAAATAAAAATAAAAAACCCTTTCCCTTGCCTTTCCCTTTTTCAGATTTTTAAAATAAAATAAAAATAAATTAACTTTATAAAATTAAAATGCAGCTTTTAAAAAATAAATTGAAAACAATAAAAAAAATTATTTAGTGGGGGGTGGGTCCCAACCCCACCACCCCACGGCTTCCATAGCAGCGAGCCGCGTAAGCAGTCGGACTGCCTGCGGCAGTCGGTTTGCCTACGACACCGACACCATAAAGGAGAAAGGGGGGGGGGGGGGGGGGGGGGGGGGGCANGGGGGCGGGGGGCGGTCAACATTTTTTTTTTCATAAATTTTAACTTTTTATTATTAAATTTAACTTTTATTAATAGTTTATTTTTGTTAATAAGTGTAGACACCCTAAAATGGACAGGCTTGCGACTTTACATTAAAAACACTAATTTTCATCTATTAATCAATAGTTTTTTAATAATTAATTAATCATCTATTTTTCTCTAAATTCATTCCCCAAATCAACAAATCAAATTCTCAAAATTAAATAAATAATTAATTTTATTTAATTAATTAACCTTAATTGATTAATTACCATTAATTCATTAATTAAATTCAATTTCCTTTAGTTTAAATTCAAATATTTAAACTTACTAATTAAATTCTTCTAATTAAGTTAATTTCAATTAAATTAATTTAATTTCATTCAATAAAGCAATTCTTAATCAAAAAAGAATTCAATTATCTCACATGTTGAAAACATTAAATTATATATTCATTTATCTGACAAAGAGATAACTTCAATCAGATCACATGGGTTACTCCACCCATCTCTCCAGTCCACATGGGTGACTTCACCCACCTCTTCAGTTCAAAAAGGTAACTCACAATTAGCTCTTCAGTCAACCAAGCTTTATCTCCTCTTTATCAAATGAAGAGGTGGAGTTTACTGATGGCTTCTCCAGTTCCTTTTAATCTCAACCATTTATCTCCCTACCTCTGGGATTGATCTCAACCGTTCATGTCATCACCAATTCCTATATAATAAACCATTCATAACCATTTGAAGGATCTAGGATTTCAAGCTCTCGTGCCCCATTACTATGTCAGTTTGATTCTAGCATTCAAGCCATCTTGTGATCGCACACTTATTTCAATTAGCAAATTCTCGACACTTCTCAAGTCATAGACGCTGCCACGCCAATACTGAGTATCAAGAACAACGTTTCAGAAGGAGTAGAGAGAAATAATAGAAGCTTCAAGCATCGTGGGGTTTACTTTTATTTGTTTTCCTTTCTCTTGCTTGTACATTTTATTGATTATGTTTCAGGTTATTCATTTTAGTAGTTATTTTGTACTTGATTTATATCATTTGTAAAACCTTTGCTACTAACCCTTGCCTTTGGAAAGCTTGGGAACCACAGATCATTGAAAGAGGAGGTGTACATTTTGGTGAACCTGACGTGAAACAAACAGCCCCAATATCTCTTGTAGACGACAAACAGGATTGATCAACCACGACCGTACGGTCGCGAATCTAAAAATCTATCTTTTTTTCAATATTTGTGTTATTTCGCAGTTGCTGGTATTTTACCGCAATCGATGAAACTGTGCCGCAATCGACTAGTTTAATACCACAATTGATTGCAGGCTTTCACAGTATTATTCTGTCATTTTCTGTCTTCTTTCTTCTGGTACTTTGCTACAATTTCCTGATCTGTGCCGCAATCGTCATTATTTTTCTGTAATTGCCCGATCCATGCCACAATTGACAGTACTTCTCCGCAGTTGCCAGTGCTTTACCGCATAGCCAGATATTTGCGGCACTTGCCAGTACTTTACCACAATTGCAAGAAATATTGCACATCAGATCCAAATCTTCTGTCCATTTGTTTCTAAACTAACATTTTTTGGTTTTCTGTGCAGGGCCGGGAGAATCACCGAGAATAGAGAAGGGTAAGTTATTGTGAGTATCAATCATTCATTGTTTCAAAGTTACATATACTCTCATTTTGCAAGAATCCTTTTTTATACTAACATGTCTAAACAAAGCAAACTAAAATGAATTCATTTATCGATTTGGGTTTAAAAAGAACAGTGCTTGCCAAACATATCACATCTCACATTTCAGATTTGGGCTTAAAATTGACGTGGGGACTAAAATTGAACAAAGAAAAAAAATCTCTCAAATTGGTGCATTAAAATTGAATAAGCAATCAACACCTACTTTTTGGGCTTAAAATTGAACATTAGTGCTTGTATGGTGGTGTAGCTTAGTTCACATTTTAAACTTTGGATCTTAATCAATTTACCTTGTGTCTTGATTTTTGGGTGCACTTGCACAAACTGTTAGATTACAAACCTTTACGCTTTTTAGAAAGGCATGTCCAGGAAATGCGCTTCTTCCTCGAAGAATGACCTTAAACCGATAATCCTTCCGATCGGTATATAAACAAGATGCGAACCAAAGTTCCATCTTATCTAGCCAAGCTCGGGCGAGGCATGTTGGCGATAGTCTGGATCAGGTGAATATCCCTAAGGAGCCAGCATGATCAACTAGGCTCTTAAGTGAGTCACGCATGTACAAACTGATTAGAGAGACACCACAGACCCTTACTACAACCTTGATTAATTAGAGGCCAACCCGTCTTACCTCTGAACAGGTACCTTATTATAGTGCAAGGGGTTGTAGAATTTCCCCCCAAGATTGCCAACATACGTGTCCCACGGTATTTGTGTAGTGAAAGAGATCTTCACTTCATGGCAATGATACCTAGAAACTACAAAAATATGGGCACCGACATCGTGGACCTTCGTGTCCTAGTAGTGTGACAATTGCTGTATGAGCTAATGAACATTCAAGCATTGGGCCTATAACATTGTATTCTGAAGCCATTGACCTAGATTAATCTGACTATTCATTATTGAGACCTTGTGATAACCTTGCAACTTGAAAAAGTTGTAGAACATACACATTTTCAGTCTTCATTCTTCAAAACACAGTGTCTATTATGCTTGTTTCTTTGTTCAGTTTCTAAAAACACAAAACAAAACATCCAAACTGTCAAAAATGAGTCAAACGTGTTAAAGTCTAGGGTTTTCAACGCCAACTATCTTGCGAATCAGAAGTATTGTTCCAAAAATTTCCAAAATTGTCAAGCAGTGATGCTTATCCTCTAGTGTTTTTTAGACTGTTCCTCTTTTACCGCAATTGCCCGTATTGTGCTGCAATTGAAGGAAGTCTGCCACAATTAACTTGTTTATTGCTGCAATCGTAGTGTTTATTACCGCAATCGGTGATAAAACTACCGTGATCGACCATTTACTTTACCGCAATTAGTGAAGTTGTGCCGCAATTGACTAGAGATATATTATTCCTATTTTGACCTAAAACCTTGAAAGAATTCTTCATTTGGTGTCCAAAACTAGTGTCTATCCCAGGAAAATGCAATGAACATTGTGTGAATCTCAAAACATTAAAGATTATCCCTTCTCTGTAAAGCATGATTATTGTCAAAAACACTGTTAGTTCGAAAGCTCAGACTCGAAATACCTTGATCTCATCATATCAAACATCATCATCTCTATCAAGTGACTTTGTCCAAGGCAAAGGTCAGCAAATCTTATCTTTTTATCATCACCACTTTGAGATCAAGTTATATCAAAATCTATCCTTAGAATTACCCTTGTCCAAAACATAACTCGAACTTCCTCAAAAAGGATCTTCTTCCTTGTTTGCTTTATATCACTTGTTTTAGTTATAAAACCTGGACCGCACTATGTCTCAAACACCTCATGGAGGGCCCTACACAAGGTATAAAGCTAGAACTCAACCTGATGAGTCATATATCAATAGATTCCCTACTTGGGAAATAGAGCAAGAGAACGATCCTTTCGTGAATACCAGTTCTGCTCTATTTATTAAAAACCCCGTGGGGCAACTTTTTTCCAAGATATCACAGAATTAGAACTTGAAGATGTGGAGTAAGATGCTTACTCCACAAAAGTAGTTGATGTTGTTCTAGAGAGGAACCCTGAATGTTACTTAGCCATGCTAATAAAGAAGGGAGTCAAAATCCCCGCTGAATTCAGTGTATCGACTATATGGCCCGAAAACCCTCTCGCAGGTCAAAACACTACTCAGCCTCCTCAGATACTACCTGTTGTATCTCAAATCTTTCTACCATTGGTATTACCCACATTGACATAGACTATGTCTAGTCAAACCAATGACCTGACCCAGGCCAGCACATCTTCCACTCAAGGCATGACAGGCTCGCAACTAAGTGCACCCATGGTCACTAGTATGCCTCCACCTTTGGTCTCATAGCTAGGACAATCAAGCTCTTATGCTATGCCTTCAATCTGACCAAACACCAACTGTTCTGAAACAATGCTGCTGCTATAGTCAATTCACACTAGTGTTGGGATCAACACCTCATGCCCACATGGATCCATCTCTGCAGGAATGACTTATAGTCAAGGCCCACCCAAGGCTACATCTTTGCCCATTCTGACATCAATCCAACCTCCACAACAACAACCCCAGCTTCAGTTGCCTCAATTTCAACCCCCGCAACAACAACCCTAGCTTTAGTTTCCTTAAACCCAACCTCCGCAACAACAACCACAGCTTCAGTTGCGTCAGTTCCAAACCCCGCAATAGAAACCCCAGCTTCAGTTGCCTCAATTCCAAACCCCGCAACAACAACCCTAGTTTCAACCCCAACCTCAACAGCAACAATATCTACCCCAGCAATATCAACCCCAGTTTCAATCACAACAACAAACACATCAAAACCCACCATGGGCTACTCATGTGCCCCCATTTACAAATCACTCAATGGGAAATCAATATCAAGCCCCTAGGATGAAATCCTATGTTCCTACTCAAGGTACATAGAGGCGTAGCCTCATACCCACTACAACATAGAGGAACATTGTTACACATCAGCCTCAGAATCAAACGGACATGTTGATGCAACAAATGCAAACCCTTCAAACCCAAATGATGGATATGAAGAATCAGGGGCAAACCAAATCCTACACCACGAAGGATTTATACCCATACCCCTTCGATCATTCTCTACAAATGTCTCCATTCCCAACTCACTTCTTGGTATCAAAATTTGACAAATATAGGGGCAATACCAACCCTATTGAACATATCCAAAAGTTTTTTGCTAGTTATGTCAAATTTGTACATGATGAGACATATTTAATGCAACTGTTTCCACAAAGCTTGGTTGGACCAGAAATGGAATGGTTCTCGCATCTAGCTCATGGCATTCAGTCTTGGGTGAACTGGCTGGAAAGTTCATAGCTCACTTCCATCATAACATCGAGTGCAAGGTTAGCATCAAGGACCTCTGTGATATCAAATAGAAGGATGGAGAGTCTTTTGTGAAGTTCCTACAAAGATGAAGGAACACAACAAACCACATAACATATGATGTGCCCGAACAAGACTTAATAGTCATGTTTGTTGACAATCTAATTCTAGACATGTCATTCACAACAGAGTTATAGTTAGCTCCGAACTTCACACAACTCATCAAAAGAGGAGTTTGTTGTGAGAAGAACTTAGTCAAACAAGGAATCCTTGCAGATCCCACACAAACAAATACAAACAAAAATGCAATGGACAAAGCTAAGTGGTGGAACAAAAATAAAAATGTCACTAGCAATGGTGTCGTTGATTTGAAGACAGTCAACTATGCACAACCCAAGGTGTCACTGCAAGGCACACATGTGGCCAACCAAAAACCCACAGGACCCACTCAACAAACATATACCCAAAACCAACCTCCTCCTGTACAAGCAGCCACTGCATCAAACAGTCAACAACAAAATCAATGTAGACCACAGTTTCAATTCCAGCAACGAGATTTCACACCATTGGGAGAGCTGATAGAATCAGCTTTACACATGTTGATACAATCAAACACTATCACTCTCCTAGAAATCAGGGACTTTGAACAAGATGAAAACAAACCGAGGTGGTATAATGATAAATATTTCTGCGAGTTTCATCGGGTGAAAGGGCACAAAATGGCTAACTGTTACCGATTGAAACACGCTATCCAAGATCTGATTGACACAAGGGTCACCAATGTGACAAATACCCAAACCAAAGGTACAACTGATCACACTATTTTCAATGATACCTTTCGTGATCACAAAAAGTGAAAATCCTCTAGGTTATGTGGACAAGCAAAACAAGTTAACTATATGTATGGAAACAGTGATAATGGTATCAATTGCCTCAATCCTTCAGATAGCCATGTGGCTACAATAACTATCAAAGACCAAGGTAACAATTGTGCTATAACAACATGTCACGCTAGAGTCATCTTGCAAGGATCACCATCCTCACCTACTATATCTTCCAATCCTAAAGCAAACTCAGATCCACAGACAAGCATAGTGGACCAACTAAAGTTCACACCTACCCAGATCTCCATGTTTGATCTATTACGTATATCTCCGCAGCATAAACTGGCACTTGACCAAGCCCTTCAGAATGCATCTTTCCCAAGGGACATAACACACAAGAGCTTCCAAACGATGCTCAACCATATAGCTACTAACAAACATACTACATTCACAGACCATGATGTGGTGCCACATAATGATCCTTTGCACTTACTTGTCTAGGTCCACAAAAGCGCTATCCGTAGGGTCCTTTTTGATGGTGGAGCAAGGTTAAACATTTGTACTCTAAAGTTAATCAAGCAACTGGGCTATTCAGAATCAAGCATTGATGTCACAAGGACGATAAATATCAGAGCTTATGATGAAGAGGAAGGGTCCTCTAAATGTATTATCATTCTACCTGTTCGTATTGGTCCTGTGGTAAAAAACACTCCCTTCCAAATCTTAGACCTTGAGCTGGGATACAACATGCTACTAGGGAGACCCTAGATACATGAAATACAAGCTATACCTTCGACATACCATCAATGCATCAAGTTACCACACCAAGGAGAGGAAATCATCATAGAGGGAGATCCCAATCCTTTCCAATATTGTAATTCAGTCCAAATCAACACTGATAACCAGGTACCATCAAAATAAGATGCAAGCATCCCATCATCTTCAGATTTGAATCCCAAGGATGTCACACGGACAGTAGGAAAGATAGTTGTTAACCAGGACGCAAGTATTCCCTCCTCTTCAGATTCAAATCTTAAAGATATCATATGGAAAGCGGGCAAGATATCCATTACTAACAAGGGCTGTGGTGAATACAGATATGAAGAGGCTTTCACCTTCACGCGCATACCTCAAAGCCCGAGAACTTATGGCATGCCACAACTTGTCATTACAATAGAAACTCCACAGCCTGTTCTATTCAGATGTCCACCCACAACCTTTGTCCGATGGGGAGACATAGCGGAAGAAAAGCCATTTGAACAAGACATCAATACCTGGTTATACCAAGACCCACCAGAGACAATCTGACCACCACTACCCATGTCAAACTATGGTAATGGTTACACAATGATACAACGATTTGGGTATGATGGTACAATCAGACTGGGGGCAAGACAACAAGGCATAATGGAATTGTCTATCCCACCAACCAAGAGAAACACGAGAGGGTTGGGCTATGGACAATAGAGAACCAGTCCTGTGATCCAAGACATTCAAATCAATTAGGAACAAATAGCAGAGATGCACCAGGGGCACAACACAGAACATGTCTTGATAGGAAACATATTAGCATGGTTGTTGCCTACCGAAGAGGGAACTACACAAACCTAAATAGACCTCCACATAGAAATTGATGATAACCAAGGAAGTGAGACATCTAATGAGCATTCTATTGAGACTAAATCCCACGAGTATGAGTGGAGATCCCTTAATGACTCTAAACCATCAATCCCAAATTATTCCCCTCGGTCAGACACTATCATAAATCTAGAAGACTTATTTGATCAACTGACCTTTACCAAAAAACCCTGCATAGACTAGCATGTCATTTATCAGACCTCAAGTGGTGCATCCACATAACAGTCTAGTTTTGTAGGAACCATATTTGTAGTCCCTTTCAGTCAACCAGAGCCAAACAACCATGAAAGTATCTGTCTTGTACACCCAGAGCTCATAGAGTGGGATCAATAAGGATGACCTAATTTAGATGTCTTCAAGAACGATGGGGCTATATCTCATTTCATGGGACTTAGGGAAGGCATTCCATCAGGAGACCACAAGGCAGGCTTCTCCATTAACCTCAAAAAAGTGGCATATTTTGGGGAGGAAGCTCCTCTTTCTAGTCCACAAAAGAAAAAAGAACAAAATAATGATAAAAAGCTAAAACAAGATGTATCTTCTAGCGAAAACCTCACTGAAGTGCTAGAAGATGGAAAGAAGGAACTCCTCCCCTTGATAGAGGAGAAATCAACATTGCTAGTAGAAGAAATAGAGGAAGTCAATTTGGGAGATGACAAGAACCTAAAGAACATATACTTGGAAAAATCACTCAGCCCCGAGGAGAGAGAACGGTTTATCAGCTTCTTTAAGGCAAGGATGATAAATTTTGCATGGTCCTACTCAGATATGCTAGGGTTAGATCCAGAGCTAGTACTACACCATCTCCCATTGCTACCCAATGCCAAACCTGTGAAGAAGAAGCTAAGAAAGATGCACCCCCATGTTGCATTTCTAGTCAAGGCAGAGTTGAAAAAGCTCCTTGATGCTAAGTTCATAAGACCTATACCATATGCGGATTGGATATCTAACTTGGTACCCGTTACAAAGCACAGTGGTCAGATACAAATTTGCACAGACTTTAGGGATCTCAACATAGCTTGTCCCGAAGATGACTTTCCTTTACCCAACATAGATATGATAGTAGATCTAACTGCTGGACATCAAATGCTATCACTCATGGATGGATTTTCAGGATATAATCAAATAAGGATCGCACCAGAGGACCAATACAAAATAGATTTCACATGTCCTTGGGGGACATATTATTGGAATGTCATACCGTTTGGTCTAAAGAATGCCGGAGTGACATATCAAAGGGCTATGACAACTATATTTCATGATCTCATCCATAAAACAATGGAAGACTATGTGGACGACATACTAGCCAAGTCAATACTTTGAAAGGATCATCTACAAGTTTTGGGACTAATCTTTGACAGAATGTAGGAATTCAAGGTCCGTCTAAACCCAAAGAAATGTGCATTTAGTGTCACAGCAGGAAAGTTACTGGGGTTCATAGTGTCACATAGAGGAATCCAAGTGGACCCAGCAAAAGTCAAAGTAATCTTGGACATGCCTCCACCATTGAACCTGAGACAACTAAGAGGGTTACAAGGAAGGCTCCAATCAATCAGGTGCTTCATAGCTTAGCTAGTAGACAAGTGTCACCCATTCCAACATCTATTGCACAAAGACATCAAATTCATATGGATAGAGCAATGCAAACAGACATTTCAAATATTCAAAGACTACCTTCTCAAGTCTCCTATATTGGTACCACCAGTCCAAGGTAGACCATTGCTTCTATATATCTCAGTGATGGAGTCAGTGTTAAGTGTACTCTTGGCACAACATGATGATGTAGGTAAAGAGAGGGCCATCTACTATCTAAGAAAAACATTGGTGGGATATGAGCTAAACTATATGCCAATTGAGAAGTCATGCCTTGTAGTTGTTTTCACTTCCCAGAAGCTAAGACATTATATGTTGAGTCACCAAACAAAGTTGATCGCACATATTGATCCTTTAAAGTACCTCCTAAGCAAAGAAGTGCTCACTGGACAACTGGCGAAGTGGGTAATGATCTTGAGTGAGTTTGACATTGAGTACATAGACAGAAAGGCTATCAAAGGACAAGTGATTGTGGATCAACTAGCAAAGGCACCCATTTAGGACCATCAACCTATTATTTCTGACTTTCCTAACGAATCTATTATGACACTACAACCGGCGATCGAGGTATGGCAACTTTATTTTGATGGATCGTGCATAAACCATGGTGCAGGGGAAGGGATAGTGCTTATCAGTCTAGATCATGATACAATTCCCAAGTATTTCAGACTTAACTTCCCATGCACCAACAACATAGCTGAATATGAAGCACTGGTCATCGGTCTAAAGATAGAAATTCAATGGAGAATCAAGAACCTTAAAGTCTTTGGCGATTCACAGTTGGTTATCAGTCAAGTCAGCAATGATTATACGACCAAAGATGAGAAGCTTATACCATACATAGCCCAGATGGAAAAACTACACACCAATTTCCATTACATCTTCTTCGAGTAAGTCCCAGGAGCACAGAACAAAGCCGTCGATGCGATGGCTACCATAGCATCACTGATTGATATGCTAGGAAATGAAAAAAATTATAGTTTCTAGTGGAGCAACTCTTGGTGCCATCACATCAGGAATCCATCATAGAAGCAACATGCGTCCTTGTTGGTCCTGAATCCCCATGGTACCAATATGTCTATAACTATCTCCAAAATAGTGTCTTACCTCCCAACTTGTCTAGGAACCAGAGAAAGTCCCTCATCCGCGAAGCATCTAGGTATACCATCCTCTCAACTACTTTATACAGATGAAGTCTAGATGGAACACTTCTACGATGTCTCACTTCCATGGAATCCCAGAAAGCTTTGTATGAGGTACATGAAGGAACTTGTGGAATCCACAGAGGTGGCAATAGCTTAGCTAAGAAGATCATCCACATGGGATACTATTGGACCAAAATAGAGACAGATACACACAAAAATGTACAAAGGTGTAGACAATGTCAGATTCATGAGGACCTCATCCATGCACCAGCCTAGGAACTAAATCCTATCACATCACCATTGCCATTTTCCATGTGGGGATTTGACCTAGTGGGCAAAATTACACCTTCTTCCGCAAATGGACACAAATACATCATAGCTGCAACAAAGTACTTCACCAAGTGGGTGGAATTAATTCCTCTCACTTACATCACTGGAAAGCAAATAGCAATGTTCATACTTAACCACATTATCTGTCGATACGGGATCCCTCAAACAATCCTAATAGATCATGGTACACCTTTCCAGAACAAGGATGTTGAAGAGCTATGAGAACAATTCCATATCAAACAAGGGCTCTCCTCATTTTACTACCCTCAAGGGAATGACCAAGCCAAAGCTGCAGACAAGACAATCTTGAAAATCTTGAAGAAAATAGTGAACGAATCAGGGTGAGACTTGCATTTACAGCTTAGTCCCGCATTATGGGCATACAAAACTAGTGTGAGAACACTTACAGGAGCCACTCCTTTCTCCCTAGTCTATGGATCAGAGGCGGTATTACCCCTTGAAGTGGAAATCCCATCCCTAATGATATCATTGAAGAACCTGGTTTCAGATGAAGACTACAAAGTAGCAAGGCTCAATGAACTAGAGTTACTAGATGAAAGAAGACAACATGCCTTCAACCACTTACAAGGTTATTAGAATCGCCTTAGAAGAAACTATCATAAGAAGGTGAAGCCATGAATATTTGAGGTAGGAGACATTTTCCTCATGAAAAATTAGAAGAATCAAGTAGAACAAGTCAAACCCAAAAAGTTCAAGCCTAACTAGCTAGGACCATTTGTCATTGTCATCTCTACTCAGAGTGGGGCATTCATACTAGCAACACCAAAAGGAGATCAGCTCCTCGAATAAATCAACATCATGCACCTCAAGAGGTTCTACCCTTGAGGTCTATATGGTTAGGGCACCTATCTACATATCCAGAAAATACCAAAAAAAATAGAAAATAAAAAAGTCACCTTGGTGAAAACCTGGCAATCAGGCACCTTGGCGACAACCAAAAAAAATCCAAAAAGCAAAAAATTAAAGAGAAACAAAATCTCTCTCTCAGTGAAAACCTAGCAATCAGGTGCTATTGAGTAGGTACCTTTGTGAAAACCTGGCAAACTGGTGCCAAGTGTTTCAATCTAGCTTCACCATCAATGAACTCCAAAAGCTTGAGAAGAATTCAAATGCAAGAATGACTAGCCAAGCTATATCTAGAAGCACATTCCCCTTTGAGCACCAACACTTATCCATGGTTAGTACTGGTCCACCAAATGAGGGGCAATTCTAAAAATCCTAAAAAGATAAAAAATCAAGAGAAAATCAATCTTCATAAAAAACATTCAAAAAATTGCAAAATCCAGAGCAATAAAACCAACTCGGTTATCAAGAGAGAAAAGGGTGATCACACCCAGTCAATCAATGTCACAATCATGAGCTTTGCGAATCAGCATGGGGCTCATCTGACAGAGCTTTATCAATCTATAAAATCAATCAACAAGAAACTAGTGACCAAGCCAAGATATCAATTGTCACAATCATGAGCTTTGAAAACTAGCATTGGGCCCATCTGACATAGCTTAATCAGCTGCCAATAGGATCAAAACAATTTATCAATTGTCACAATCATGAGCTTTGCAAACTAGCATTGGGCTCATCTGACATAGCTTGATTAGCTGCCAACATGATCAAAGCAATCAATCAAGAAAATCATATCAATCATCTTACACAGTGATGGATATGCTCAAACTAGATAGGTCAGTCTTATATGAGTAGTCTATTACTGAAACCAGACACACTCAAGCAATCAAGCCAATCAAGAGAATCCAACTGCATTAAGGAACCATCCAAAAATGTTGACTAGGTTAGTCAAGTCAGTCAGATGTCAGTCTATATTTCATGGTTATGTTCTTACGCTACTCCAGGATCTACCATGTGAGGAGAGTAGCTATGATAGATCATGACTTATTTTCTTTGATTGCTATCTATTGAATGTTCACTTCAATTTTAGGGCCATGATGATTTAGGATAAATGCGGTAGGCGCTGTCACTTATCTGGCAACCACACAATTCCATGATCTGAGCTTAACCCTAGGAAATAATTGGACATTCCTTCTCTTTTATTTTTCTTGTTTGGTTTATACAATCAAGATCTTGCAGCACTATTCATATGGACTCTAAGTTTCTTTGGAGTTCTATCTTGGTTTCTATGGTCTTTCCCTTTATGTTGCAAACAAGAGCTCACGATGTTATCCAGATGGACTCTAGGGGCGTAGGAGTTCTATCTTGTTTGCTTGGATTTCCCTTTCTAAAATCAAGAGCTCACAGTGTTATCCAGATGGTCTCTGGGTGCATAGGAGTTCTATCTTGGTTTCTTTGTTTTAAATTAATTCAGAGGACAAGTAGTATCTAGATGGTCAATATCTGGGTACTTTTGGCTCTCTTTCTTTTCAAACAGGGAACATAGTTGAACCTAGATGGTCAATATTTGGGTGCACTAGGTTCTCTTTCTATTCAATCTCTCTACTCCTTCCACTATCAAGAGGTCGTGGTGGTATCCAGGTAGTATGTGATCTAGATCATTCGACGCTCTTCAGAATTTTAGAAAATACAAAAAAAGATGCAATAATGACAAATATTGGAAACAGGGGCAGCAACTTGGGACACTCATCCTTTCTATCAAATCATATCTATCCAAAAATATAAAAAGAAAATCTTTTCTATCATTCCATTCTATTAGATCAATCTCAGAGCACATCTATCCAAACTAACTTCATTCTAACTAACACATGTATTACTCATATATTTTTTGCATAATAGATTGCATTCATTTCATTTAAGTGCATCAAAAAAAGGAAAAAAACATTGTAGATGCATACATGTTAAATCATAAAATCACATGCATCCATAAGCATCCCATATAAACATGCATTTTATTTCCACCGTCCTGCATATACATGTCAGTATCATAGGTAAAGTAAATCATCTATATATGAGTCTGCATAGTAGAATCATATTGCATATACATCTCATCATCTAAACCACCAAATCATGTAGAATCACACATATAGAAAGTAAACCATTGCACATCATATCAAAAATACTAGTTGCATCTCATATAAATCAAACTATCTAAGTACAATGAATGGTCGGAAGTCTGAACATAGAAGGTAATCAACATATATATCAATAAATATCAGTGTGTCGGGATACAAAAATGGGTACTACTCAGAGTATATACAATGACAACACTACAAAAATGGTACATGATACATAAATCAACATGTGCTACCCCCACCCTCGCCAGGAGGTGGACGAGGGGGTGGCATGTCATAATCTATCCTCTGAGATGAACCAGGAGCTCTAATGCCACTGCTATGTGATCGCTGGGCCCTGCTAGATCTCTAGGAGGCTGTGTAACTAGGAACTCTCTTCTTTTCCAGAACTACACCCTCATAACGGTGCCGCCAATAGTCAATCTCTCTCTGCGCATCACACCCAAATCTATTGTATCTATCCAAAATATCTCAGTGTGAAACATCCTGTACACTATCAATAAAAGAACAAACCTCAACTCGAGCCTGTCGCTCTCTAGACTCGGCCACTGTAACCCGGGCCTCCAAAATAGTGGCACGTGCATCAGATAAAGAAAGCCTGGCTTGAAGGTCCTGTACCCGCTGAGTGAGGTGCTCCAACTCTGAGGGATAATCCTCCATACCTCCCATGGCCACATCCATCTCCCCCTCCTCTGCCCTGTCTCCCAAACCCTCACCTCCTCTCCTCCTAACGACCCAAGAATCATCATCACTCTCTGAGCCCCCCCTGTGCTACTGCCAGTGCTGCCACTATCAGTAGAGGAACCAGTCTCTGCACTCTACTCATTTAGAGCCTCCACATCTATGTCACCAATCTCAATATCAACATCCTTAATAACAACTCTGTCCTCCTCTCTAGGAGCTAGAACAACACCTGTCTGCCGGTGAACCCTCCACACCAACTGGGGTGCCTCCTCCTACATGGCCTCCTCATCCTCGAAAATGGTACCCAACCCAACTTGAGGAGCACTAGTCTGACCCCCACTCTGGCCGCTTCTAGTCCTGACTTTGCCACCAGCACCCCTGGGACCAGCATCATCTCCCTTACCCCATCCTCCATCTCTCCCCCCATCCCTACCTCCCCTTCCACCATCTCTCCCCCCATCCCTACCTCCCTTGCCACCACCTCTCCCTCCATCACGACCTCCCCTACCACGTCGTACCCACCGGGCCCTCCTCATAATGGTCCTAGCAATAGGACGTGAGACATCTGTAAGTGCAACATGCCGAGCCTGCACCCAATGTGCATCATACTAAGGTGTAGTGCCTGCAAAAGACAAATTTAAATATCAGTTGCAGCATAGATAAGGACATAAGTATTAAAATGAGATATGAGCAAGTATCAGAGAGCAGAAAGGAAGTACATAAGAAATCAGAAAACAAGACAAACCCGTGTTTACAGTAGCTGAATGACAGGTCCATGCAACACCAAGTAAGCTTAAAAACTCAACGCGGGCAACATCCAGTGATACTAAATCACCCCATACAGTAGAGTCCCTCAACCTCCAAGAGAAGTATGCATAAGAATAAAAAATGTCCCGCTGCTCGCTGAACTGACGCAACATCCTGTCGGTGTTGTGAAAGTCAATCATATGGACATGATTAGTAACACGTCCAATCGGGTACCTATGCTGGCGATAGAAGGGAAGATGGATGTCCTCTCCATCCCACACTGGACAATCTCTATAAGGCCTCTAAATAAAGTAAGGAATCATGTCCAACTACTACCGCTAGTATGTCAAATGCCCCATATGAGTTTGAACAATGGTTCCATCATACATAAAGACATATGGCCTATCAGCTGGAAGAGCATGGGTACCGACAGGATGACATACAACAATATGTTCCCATGCCCATATCTGTAAGAGGGTCGTACCGCAGCTGAGTGACTTACCATCAAGGTAAGCTGCGTAAAACATATGAAAATGCATATGGGCCAAAATGCATGGACCCCAAGCGAATATGGTATGATCCTTGACCATACTCTGTAACATAGTACCAAAGCCAACAGAAAAACCATGATGTCGATGATCGGGGCATAAGATGCCACATATCAAAGTTCCTAGTACGGTGGGCAACCTGTCAAGGCCCAAACCGAATCTGGACCATGGAATATCATAATCACCAGCCAATCCAAGCTGATCCTGGGGCAATCCAGAAAGCTCGGTCAAGGAAACAATACTAGTATGGGTGGAATACTCCACAAGCTCACCCTGGATCAGGAGTTGGAGGATGCGATACACATCCTCTAAAGTGACACTACACTCACCAGTCAGTAACCAGAAAGTGCATGTTTCAGAATACCACAGCTCTACAAGAGCAGAGATCATACCCCTATTGGTCGTGATCTCGGGCATATGGTAAATCCAGTATAAACCAAGATCTCGAAGAATTGACCTCTCATCCTCTGTCAGCTAAAATCTGTATATAAGACCCATTGGCCTAGACTCTTGACAAAGCATAATCCGCCTAGTGAACTGCACACATAAATAAATTAGAAAAATATCAGTTTCAGTCATTAAGGCAAGTAATAGAAGCAAGAAAAAGTAGATATCAGACAAAGAAATCAAGCAAACAGTGCTAAAAAATCGATTGCAGTAATAAAACCAAACAATTGCGGTACTTTTAGGCAATTATGGAACACAAACATCAAGTGCGGCATACAAAATTCAATTGCGACATGCAACATACACAAGTGCAGCACACTTATCAAATGCAGTTTCTAACCAGCAATTGCGGCATTTAAACCGTAATTGCGGCAAAATCGCAACCGATTACGGCACACACTGCAATTTCATAAAAAAAGTACTATTTTTAAAAGCGATAAATGAAAGCATTAATGACACGCAAAGTGATAGAACTCACCGAACATCCCGTGCTAGCTAGTCTGTGGTACGTCCGGACTCGGTCAGATATGTGAGTCACGCCAAGAAGACCCGCCATCACAAGAAAATAAGAGAAAAGAAGACAGAAACTGAAAGAAGACTCACCAAGAAATCAAGAGCTCCAAGTTCGCAATGTGATAAATGAATGGCTCTTTTGGCTATTTATAGGGGATCCAAAAAACCCTCATTTCACTAGGAGCTTTGAAATTTCTTCCCGGTCCCCAGAAACTTTGATGGTCAATTACAGGGGCATTTTAAAGTATTTTTCAAATCCGTCAGCTACCCAGTTTCAGAAATTGCAGTTTCAACAAATCAACGCTCATGTCGTGACTTTTTGCTAAAATTTGTTAAGGGGGCATAAATACACCTACTACAGCCAGGGCAAGCTGGGGAAAAATCAAAGATTCTTTGACACACTGCGACATGTCCCATCGCATCAAAGAGGGGCAAATGTAGACACCCTAAAATGGACAGGCTTGCGACTTTACCTTAAAAACATTAATTTTCATCTATTAATCAATGGTTTTTTAATCATTAATTAATCATCTATTTTCCTCTAAATTCATTCCCCAAATCATCTAATCAAATTCCCAAAATTAATTAAATAATTAATTTTATTTAATTAATTAACCTTAATTGATTAATTACCATTAATTAATTAATTAAATTAAATTTCCTTTAGTTTAAATTCAAATATTTAAACTTACTAATTAAATTCTTCCAATTAAGTTAATTTCAATTAAATTAATTTAATTTCATTCAATAAAGCAATTCTTAATTAGAAAAAAAATTAATTATCTCACATGTTGAAAACATTAAATTAAATAAATGAATTAAATATTCATTTATCTTCAAAGAGATAACTCCAATCAGATCACATGGGTTACTCCACCCATCTCTCCAGTCCACATGGGTAACT
>MU228484.1:994796-1039383 GCA_018584345.1 Thuja plicata
TTTAATTTAAATGACATTATTTATTTTAGATTAAATCATATACCTAGATTGATTAATGGATTGATAAATGGGTTTATTTTATGCATATGGATGATTTAATTAGATGTAAATGATTATCCACTTATGTTCATTTTTAAGCCTTCTAGGACGTTTTTGTTCTATGCATCCTTATGGTTCTCTTTTGCTTACATATGTATTTTGGGGGTATTAGATGACCTAGGGTGTTACAGAGGCTGGGTATGAGTCCTAGAGACTTGTTGATTGTTTACTCTCTGGTATGTGTGTTTTTGGGCTTTATTATCCTAAATTGACCATGTGAACCCTTCTGATCTTGTTATCTGATTGTGTACCTATATGTGACTGTTCCTGATATGCAGGATATTGGATTGGGTATACTTGGGTTTAGACCTATGCTAGATCTTTGTAGGATCTGTGAGCCTAGGGTAGGTTACCTAGATGTGTAGTAGGGGGTGGCTTGCAAAAAGTTTCATGTCTGTAAGTGACTACTGGATTTCTTATTGTAGAGTTTACTTAATTAGTGATAATTAAATACATACTGAGAGATATTAAAATGAATTAATAAGATGTGTCCTCACCCATGCTTGGGTGCTAGTATAGGCTAAGATGGTGATGAGAAGATGTTTGTTTCCTTAAGGGGTACCTGGCATAGTTAGTGGCCTTGTCAGTTTGAGAGGTCATTGGCTATGTGTATGGTCACTTAAGTGCTGGAATCTATTGGGATTGCTAAGACAAAACTTAAGGGTTAGACGTACATGATGACACCTTCCTTTACACAGTCTAGATTTCCTACGTATGTCAGTTGCCTCTTGATTAGTGAGTCTTACCTTTCATGATGTATAGTACACCTGGATTAGAGAGCTATTAGGATCCCTTGCTTAGTGGTTATTCATTGTTGGTTTGGATATCTGATTGGGGTCTGTTGTTATCTCCTCAGCACGGTGGGGTGGACGTTTGTGGTTCCACACAGACAAGTGGTAGTGATTCTTTACCCTTTGAGATTTGACGTCCTTGCACCAGGTTCTTGATGGTTCTTTGTAGATAAGCTCTTTATGTTATTTCATTATTGATTATGTAATTTCATTATTGTAAATCTTGTATTAGAGTATCGCATGTGATACGTAATCTGGATATTGTAAATTAAGTAGATTAGAGTGATTACCACATACCCTGCAACATGTGTAGTGGATGTGAGTTTATGGTGGTTTCATGGTTATCCATGAGGATTGTAATTATGGTGTTGTAAGTTGTATTTGATTTATCTATTCAAATGGAATTCTTTGTTATATGGTTAGTTGTGTTTTGCTTAAGTAATTCAACATCATGGAACCCTTGAGTCGTGTAATCTGTGTGTGTAAGACATGTGTATAAATGGTATTTGCTTCCGCATTAATGTATAGCTCTTTATGTAAAACTTAAATTTTTTTTTATAGCAAACATAGTATCATGTTTAGGTTAATCTCTCTTGGGTTCCCTGGTGAGGCGTTACATCTAGTATTAGAGCCCTAGTTTCTACACTGGGAACTCTGGGAATTGTACACTCATTAGGTTGTGTCTAGCTTGAACTTGAAACTAAAACATAGACATACAACACATTTATTTTCAAATTATTGCTTTATGGTTATATTTATTCTTTAGTTTATGATTCAAGCTATGCGGTGAATATTGTATCTATCTCTGTTTGTTTTAGGTATCATGCCTGAAACAAGAGCCACTAGAGGCCATGGTAGAGGTGGGTGAGGTGACCGTGGTAGAGGTGGGTCTGGTGCCTGTGGGGGAGGTAGGCACCCTAGCCCCTCCACAAGTGTCAGGTAGGAAGTTATTTAGCAACAAAATAGAGGTGATCAGAGGAGAGAGGGTCAGGATGAGTCTGGGGGATTGGATACTGGACAGATACTTCAGGCTATCCTAGATCGCCTTTTTGAGAGAGCCAAAGTAGAGAAAGATGTATCTCATCACTCCCATCATGAGGAGAGATAGAGGGAGAGATCTAGGAGCCCTCGTGGGAGCACTATTACAGTGGACCCAGTGGTGGTTGCAGCGAACCACATGAGGGACCTGGTGAGAGGGAAGGATATCCCTTTCAATGGATAGGAATTTGGTTTGGAGGAAGAGACTTGGATGATAGCTTTGGATAGAGTCTTCATGATGCATCCCTTTAGTAGTAATACTAAAGCGAGATATGCCATGATGTAGTTGACACATTTTGTGCCTATTTGGTGGAAGATTGAGGAATAGAAGCTAGGTCTTCATATGGATAGTGTTACCTGGGAACTCTTTCTTGAGAACTTTAGAGAGAGATTCCTATCTGATCAATGGAGACAACAGAGGGCCGACGAGTTTCATAATTTGAGACAGATGACATTGATAGTAGAGCAGTATGAGCGTCATTTTTACAAGGTCAAGTAGTACGCTGGATATAGATAGGACTCAACACTGATGGTACAACACTTTGTGTCAGGGCTTAATTCCTGCATCATGGGGGACGTAAAGCTCTTTGAGCCTACGAACCTACGAGCTGCAGTTATTAAAGCCACTCTAATGGAGGCTAACTTGGCAGTAGGCTATGGAGGTCAAAAAGGTGGTCAGACTAGTGGGGCTTTTGGAGCAGGCTATAGAGGTAACCAATCACAGGGCGCTGGGAACATATAGAAGCCATCCAATTATTATAGAGGTAATAAGAACCAGAGCCAGAACCAGCAGCAGTAGCAGCAGATGGATGCACCTCCTATCCAGAGTGGTAAGAGTGTTAGGAGTGGACAATGCTATAAGCGTAATCAATCCAACCATCTAGCTCAGAGTGCACATCCTAGTGTCAGTAAAGGGAGTGTTCATAAGTCTAGCGCGCCCTCCAATGATAGAGGCAATTTTAGAGGCACATGATGTTTCACCTATGGTCAGTTTGGCCACATTGTGGTGAACTGTCCACAAAGAGCACCACAATATTCTACACATAGGCCAACAGCCTCGGAGCCTACTGTAGGAGGGGGTTCACATCGAGTGTTTGTAGCCATGGATCACAGACAGGCAGAGCATTAGGGGACAGTCATTGAGACTTCAAGTACTATTCAGGGTACCTCTATTTCTATATTGTTTGATTCAGGAGTGACCGACTCTTTTATATCACCTTTCCTTGTTGAGCGTTGTGGGCTAGTGGTTGCAAAGCAAGTGTTAGGTTGGAAAGTGGAACTAGCCTTAGGGGCTAAGGTAGCTACAGATTCCTTGGTTCGTAATTGTGAACTGAACCTAGGGAAGTTCATTACCTTGGTTGAACTTCGTGTGATTCCTTTGGGATCATATGGGGTTGTCTTAGGAATGGACTGGTTGCTAGCTCATGGAGCTAATATTGATTTTATATGGAAGATCATCCTTTGAAGGATGATGATTGTAAGGAGTGTCGCATTGTGGGGATTCCTTGACCCATATCCCTTCACATGATATCTGCTATGCAACTGAAGCGATGTATGCAAAAGGGTTGTCAGATGTTTGCAGTATCTATGTATGATATAGATGGTATAGAGAGCGAAGTTAAGACACTAGATCATCCTATATTATAGGATTTCATTGATGTATTCCCTAGTGAGATCTCAGGTATGCCATTGAAGCGTGACATAGACTTCCACATAGAGCTTGTGCCTGGAGTAGAGCCTATATCTAGAGCTTCATATCGTATGGCTACTCACGAGTTGAGTGAGTTGAAACTACAGTTAGAGGAGTTGTTGGCAAAGGGGAGCATCCGCCCTAGTGTATATCCTTGGGAAGTACCCATCCTCTTTGTCAAGAAGAAGGATGGATCATTACGCTAGTGTATCAACTATAGACAGTTGAACAAGGTAACAATCAAAAATAGGTACCCATTGCCATGCATAGATGGCCTATTTGATCAGATCAAGGGAGCCAAGGTGTTCTCTAAAATTGATCTTAAATCAGGATACCATCAGTTGCGGATTGAGGATGCAGATATCCACAAGACAACTTTCCGTACACGCTATGGACACTACGAGTTCACAGTGGTTCCTTTTGGGTTGATGAATGCTCCATCGATATTCATGTGTTTGATGAATGGAGTATTTAGAGAGTACCTTGATCGCTTTGTGCTCATCTTCATGGATGATATATTGATTTATTCTAGATCCATGGAGGAGCATGAAGAGCATCTTCACCAGGTTTTGCAGTGCCTTAGGAAGAACCAACTTTATGCCAATCCAGCTAAGTGTGATTTCTTTCAGTCAGAGGTACAGTATCTTGGTCATGTTATTTCTAGAGAAGGTATCTCAGTAGATCCTTCAAAGATTCAGGCTATTGTGGAGTGGCCAACACCTACTAATGTGTCTGAGGTATGTAGCTTCATGGGTCTTGCGGGATACTACCGCAGGTTCATGAAGAACTTCTCTAGGGTGGCACATCGTATTACTTCTCTTCAGTAGAAAGGGAAGAAGTTTGTTTGGATAGAGAAGTGCGAGGAGGATTTTCAGAGCCTTAAGGTGTGTTTGACTAGTGTACCTATCCTAGCTGTGCCTGATCTAGTGGGAGATTTTGTAATGTGTGTTGATGCATCATTAGAGGGGATTGGAGCAGTTCTCATGCAGGATGGGTGAGTGATTGCCTATGAGTCTTGCAAACTCAAGGATCATGATCTTATTTACCCTACTCATGATTTGGAGTTAGCTACGGTTGTCCATGCATTGGTACGGTGGAGACACTTTCTTTTGGGACACCGATTTGAGCTTCATAGAAATCACCATAGCCTTCAGTACATCTTTACCCAGCCTAATCTGAATGCCAGATAGAGAAGGTGGATGGAGTTCCTTTGTGAATATGAATTTTAGATAAAGTATATTTAGGGAAAGGAAAATGTGGTTGTAGATGCATTGAGTCGCAAGCGACAGACCATTCTAGCATTGACTCTTAGTGTGGACTTGAGGAGTAGGATACTCTAGTCACTTCCTAGAGATACCATGTATTTGGAGGTGAATGCAGAGATAGAGTCAGGGAGACTATTAGAGGGAAGATTCTCTGGTTATGTTTTGGAGTCAAATGGTTTATTGCGTCATATGAGCCGGATCTATGTACCACCATTGGATGATTTGTGTACATTAGTGTTATCTGAGGCTCATCGTGCACCCTATTTGGCACATCCAGGTGTCAAGAAGATGCATGCAGATCTTTGACAACTCTACCATTGGGCTGGTATGAAGAGGGATATTGCAGACTTTGTGGCTAAATGTTTAGAGTGTCAGAGGGTCAAGGCGGATCATCAGTATCCAGCAGGGCTTCTTCAGCCGAATCTCATTCCATCTTGGAAGTGGGATATTATTTCTATGGATTTCATAGTTCGATTGTCTATGACTCCTCACAGGCATGATGCTATCATGGTGACCATTGATCAGTTATCCAAGGTGGCTCATTTCTCACCTATGAGATCATCATATACAACAGCTTCTGTAGCCTGAGTCTTCATGCAGGATATCGTGAGACTTCATGGCATTCCTCTCTGGATTATATCAGATCGAGATCCTATATTTACCTCAGCTTTTTGGACATCATTACAACATGATCTTGGTGCTCAGCTGAATTTCAGTTCAACGTATCATCCTGAGACTGATGGAGAGACAGAGTGGGTAAACTAGGTTCTTGAGGATATGTTTAGGATGTATGTCATGGATAGACAGACTCACTGGGAGGACTACTTGTACCTAGTGGAGTTTGTGTACAATAATGGATATCATAGTTCTATTGGCATGGCACCTTTTCAAGCTTTGTATGGCCGTCCTTTTTGTACACCTTTGAGCTGGGATAGATTGGAGGACCATATTCTTCTTGGTCCTGAGATGCTTTGAGACATGGAGCAACAGGTAGTGCATATTTGTGAGCATTTAGTGACTACATAGGATAGAGAGAAGAAGTATGTAGATGCTCACAGGGTGGATAGGTAGTTTGTAGTTGGAGATAGAGTGTTCCTGAGAGTGCACCCATGGAAGAGTTTGATCCATTATGGAAAGGGTTTGAAGTTGGCACCTCACTTTGTGGGATCGTTTGAGATCCTAGAGAGGATAGGACAAGTTGCTTATCGACTTGCTTTGCCACCTAGCCTTTCACGCATCCATGATGTTTTTCATGTTTCAGTTCTTAGGAGATATATTCCTGACATTATGCATGTACTTGATTGGAATGCATTACAAGTCAAGGAGGGGCAGCTGGCTTTGGAGCCAATGCATATTCTGGAGTAGCGGGGTGTGACCCTCAGGGGTTGTACCATAGAGTAGGTAAGGGTCCAATGGGACCCAAATGATGAGTCTTTAGTGACTTGGGAGGATACAACTAGATTATGGGACTTATATCCCTACTTGTTTACGGGCTTCCAAGAGTAAGCCTAATCTTAGGGGGGTGGATGTAATACCCACTCATATTTACTTTTAGTTTATAATGTCATACTTTTAGGTAGTGGTTTCAGTTGATTGGCCAAATTATTTTGGGATACTTTCATGAGAGCTATTATTATTTTAGTTGATGGTGATTATTATGTTATGGTTTATCATATGCATAGATAGATGTGATGATTTTATTATAGCTATTTTTACATGTTGATTTCAGATTATGATGTACTTATTCCATACTTGCATATGTATGGTTGTCTTAGATGTGGATGTACTTGTTGATGTGTTATCATGGTAGAGGACGGAGACGTAGTTACTTACCTCGGCGAGATCCACACGTTCGACCGATACCTATCATTATTTGTGATATTATATTATATGTACATGGATGTTCTTTTGATGATAGGATTGCAGGTACAAGGCATCATCTTCCCTGAATTGGCAGGAGTGAGCGTGCCCAAAAATATTCATCTCAATGGTAAAGAGGGGAGGTAACATATAGATCCGAACACCTAACCTAAGCCTAATCATCCTAATGTTGAATTAGTTTCAGTTAACTACCCTATCCAGATTCGTCTAGTGGACATGAATTCGAATACCCTTTTCCTTGAGTATGTTTGTTTTGAATGTGATTACTTTCAGTTGTATTATTGGGTTTTGAGGGATTTTCCATGTTTTATGATTTAATGGATTATAATTGAATTAAATATTTAATTATATATCCCATGTTTATTAAAATAATTAATTAAATTCAAACATTTGAATATTTTGATTTAATTAAGTATTTAATTGAAAATTAAAGTAAATGTGCTTATATGATTAATTAAATGATTAAATATTTGGTTGCATGTATTATTGTGACATAAATATTTAATTTAATATTTTCTTAATTACATGTGCATGAATGTGTTGAAAAAGTAGTTTCAAATTCAAAATTCTCAACTAGATTTTAGGAGTCAAAGTTGAGTTGTGGCAAAAAAGATATTTTAATTATTTAATGTGGAATTACTTTCAATTTCAAGTTGAGTAATTTTAGGGATTGAATGGGGAGTTGTCATGAGGGTTTGCACAATTAGGGGAAGTTGATTCTCTTTAGGAGAATTCTCCTCTCATTCTCTCATAATAGGTTTTTGGCATTTTGGAGAGCTCTTGGTGTTTTTGGGGATTTTGAAGAATTGAGGATTGTTGTGGTTGCTTGTTGTTTTGGAGATTCAGGTGATTTCTTGCTTGCATGTGCTTAGTTCTTCGCAGATCTCAGATCTGTGGTTGAATCGGATTAGAGGTTTTCGGTTTTCCTATCTTCTTCAAAGGCACATTTCTTCAATTCTTGCATTGGAATCAAGGTAGGTTTTGTTTTTCCATATATTGTTTTCAATTTTGCAAAATCTGAAGTTTTCAATGATTGGATGGATGCATGTTTGATATTTTGGTTTCTTGATGATTTAATAGTATTTCTAAGTTTTTGGGTATTTATAAAACCCTAGATCTATTATTTTCATGTTTTATCATTACTTGGCATAGTGTCGTTATGCTGTCGAAATCTTGTGAGTAAATTCCCCCTAGAACTCGTAGAAATTAATAAATTAACTTGCCTATAGTCTAAACTATAGAGAAAAAATAAAATTAATCTAGGAACGAGAATATATTCCTCAATAAATTAAATTGTTGAAAAAATTCTACTCTGTAAAAAAAATACAGTCATAATAATTCACACCAGTAAAAACAAAAATTGCTCATAAAGGACAAAAGGGAAGAAAGGACGAGATTTGCATTAGAAAAACAAAAAAAAAAAAAAAAAAACCCTTTCCCTTGCCTTTCCATTTTTTGGATTTTTAAAATAAAATAAAAATANAAAAAAAAAAAAAAAAAAAAAAAAAAAACCCTTTCCCTTGCCTTTCCATTTTTTGGATTTTTAAAATAAAATAAAAATAAATTAACTTTATAAAATTAAAACGCAGCTTTTAAAAAAATAATTGAAAAAAAAAATAAAAAATTAATAATAACTTTTTATTATTAAATTTAACTTTTATTAATAGTTTATTTTTGTTAATAAGTATTTAGTAATTATTAAATTTATTTAATATGTTAGTATGTTTATTCCTTTTAAAATTTACTTAATATGTAATTATTATGTTTATTTAAAATGTGTTATGGATGAAATTTATAAATATGTTTTGATTAATTAAAATTAATTAATGTTAATTTTAATTAGTGAATCTTGGATAAATTTGGAGGCTTTAGGTATAATTAATTAATTTAATTAATTTAATGGTTATTTTAATTGGTTCATTTAAAATGCTAGGAGTAGTTTTGATTGGATTTAATTTAAATGACATTATTTATTTTAGATTAAATCATATATCTAGATTGATTAATGGATTGATAAATGGGTTTATTTTATGCATATAGATGATTTAATTAGATGTAAATGATTTTCCACTTATGTTCATTTTTAAGCCTTCTAGGACGTTTTTGTTCTCTTCATCCTTATGGTTCTCTTTTGCCTACATGTGTGATTTTGGGGGTATTAGATGACCTAGGGTGTTACAGAGGTTGGGTATGAGTCCTAGAGACTTGTTGAATGTTTACTCTCTGGTGTGTGTGTTTTTGGGCTTTATTATCCTAAATTGACCATGTGAACCCTTCCGATCTTGTTATCTGATTGTGTACCTATATGTGACCATTCCTGATATGTGGGATACTGGATTGGGTATACGTGGGTTTGGACCTATGCTAGATCTTTATAGGATATGTGAACCTAGGCTAGGTTACCTAAATGTGTAGTAGGGGGTGACTTGCAATAAGTTCCGTGTTCGTAAGTGACTACTAGATTGCTTATTGTAGAGTTTACTTAATAAGTGATAATTAAATACATACTAAGAGATATTAAAATGAATTAATAATATGTGTCCTCACCCATGATTGAGTGCTAGTATAGGCTAAGATGGTAATGAGAAGATGTTAGTTTCCTCGAGGGGTACCTAACATGGTTAGTGGCCTTGTTAGTTTGAGAGGTCATTGGCTCCGTGTATGGTCACTTAAGTGCCGGAATCCATTGGGATTGCTAGGAAAAAACTTAAGGGTTAGACGTACATGATGACACCTTCCTTTACACAGTCTAGATTTTCTACGTATGTCAGTTGCCTTTGGATTAGCGAGTCTTACCTTTCATGATGTATAGTACACTTGGATTAGAGAGCTATCAGGACCCCTTGCTTAGTGGTTATTCCTTATTGGTTTGGATATCTGATTGGGGTATGTTGCTATCTCCTTAGCACGGTGGGGTGGACCTTTGTAGATCCACACAGACGAGTGGTAGTGATTCTTTACCCATTGAGATTCAAAATCCTTGCACTAGGGGCTTGATGGTTCTTTGCAGATAAGCTCTTTATGTTACTTCATTATTGATTATGTAATTTCATTATTGTAAATCTTGTATTAGAGTATCGCATGTGATACCTAATCTGGATATTGTAAATTAAGTAGATTAGAGTGATTACCACATACCCTGTGACATGTGCAGTGGATGTGATTTTATGGTGATTTCATGGTTATCCATGAGGATTGTAATTATGGTATTTTAAGTTGTATTTTATTTATCTATTCAAATGAAATTCTTTGTTATATAGTTAGTTGTGTTTTGCTTTAAGTAATTCAACGTCATGTATCCCTTGAGTTGTGTAATCTATGTGTGTGTAAGACATGTGTATAAATGGTATTTGCTTCTGCATTAATGCATGTCTCTTTATGTAAACCTTTAAAAAAAAAATTATTCAGCAAACATAGTATCATGTTTAGGTTAATCTCTCTTGGGTTCCTCAGTGGGGCGTTACAACCATAGCATCTGCTACTCTATTTTTATCCCTTGAGATTTGATCAAATGTGATCAAGACAAAATATTTCTTCCATGCATCTATCATCCTTTTTTTATGGCCTTAACTTGTCATCCTTATTTTGATACTCATCATTAATTTGGTTGATGACCGATTGTGAATCCCCATATACTTGTAGCTCTGTTACGTTCCATTCTAAAACCATTTTAATGCCTATGACTAAACCTTCGTATTATACAATATTTTTGGTCCATGGGAACAAAAGTTTGTAGGACTTAGGAATGGTGTATCCCGGTGGTGTTATCAACAAAATACTAGTTCCTTATCCATGTTGAGTATAAGGTCCATCAAAATATAACTTCCATGCTTTTACTTCCACATTTACTATCTCTGCATCTGTAAATTCTATCTGAATAGGATGAGTAGAAACTAAAGGATTCTCCACCAATTGATCTGCTATGACTTGTCCCTTGATAGATTTACGATCCACATACTCAATATCAAATCAATTAATACCATCACTCATTTAGCAATCCTTCATGTAAGGGCTATTTTGATAAGAAAATACTTTAATGGATCAATCTTGGCAATCAAATTAACCTTATGCATCAACATGTAATGTCATAGTTTTTGGGAGGAAAAAAAAACCGCTAGGCAAGCTCGCTCCATGAAGCTATAATTCAACTCATACTCGATCAAGGTTCTTCTTAAATAATATATTTATCTTTCTTTTCCCTCATCATCCTCTTGTGCTAATAAAACCCCTAAAGATCGCTCTATTGCTGAAATGTATAATAGTAAGGGTTTACCTTTGATGAGAGGCATCAAAATAGGTGGATTTACCAAGTATATCTTCAATAGGGTAAAAGCTTGTTCACAATGATCACCCCATTTGAAAATAGTATCCTTGTGTAGAAATCTGGTGAAAGAGTAGCACTTTTCCGCTAATTGAGAGATGAACCTTCTAATAGATTGGAGTCTTCCTTGTAATGACCTCATTTGGCTAATATTTTGGGTGTTTCCATTTTGATAATGGCTTGTACTTTTTTTAGATCCACTTCTATCCCTTTCGTTGAAACTATGTAGCTTAATAACTTTCCGGATTGGACACCAAATGCACATTTTTTTGGATTTAACCTTACTTTAAATTGTTCCAATCTTGTAAAGATTTTTTATAGGATAGGTAGATGGTCTTTTCTTTCATGTGACTTTGCTAAAATATCATCTACATAATCTTCAAGAAAGGTATGAATCATGAGATAGTTGTCATCGCCATTTGATACGTAGATCCAACATTTTTAAGGCCGAAGGGCATAACATTCCAACAAAAAGTACCCCAATGACAAGTGAAAGTGGTATTTTATTGATCCTCAGGTGCTATTCTGATTGGATTGTAGCGACTAAATCTATCCATTAAAGAAAACATGCAATGTCTTGTTGTCAAATCCACTATAGCATCAAGCTAGGTAATGGAAAATCATCCTTAGGGAAAGCAAGGTTAAGATCTCTAAAATTCGTGCATACTCGAATGTATTTATCATTTTTAGTCACAGGTACAATATTGGAAATCCATTTTGCATAAGCTATGACTCTTATGAAGCCAACTTTTAGTAACTTTTTGAATTTTGCTTTAACCAATAAAGCCACATGGGGATGCATTTTTCTCAACTTTTGCTTCATAGGTTTTACTCTGGGTCTCACATTAAGGTGATACATTATAAATTTTGGATCCAATCCTAGTATATCTACATAGAAACATGCAAATTTGATTTGATTTTATTGAAAGAATTTGATGAAATCATTCCTTCCTGTTGGAGTCAAAGATGCTGCTAGATGAATGAATTTAGGTTCCAATTCCATGCCAATGTTGAAATTTTTTTTTGGCTAAATTAGGATAGGAGATCTTTCCTCTTCATGTTCAAGTAAATTATACAATCTCTCTTCCTTTGGTGCCACAATTGGGTATTCACCTTCAGAAACATCCTTTATTTTTACTTATTTGGGGTCTAGTACTGCCACATGGTGGTTTTCACCACTAGACCTTTTCATTTTTTAAATTTTTTTCTTTTTTCTTGTGGATTAAGAGATTGGAAACTTGCTTCCTTCATCATGTTTGGATTGAAGTCATTGGTGGAAGATTACTCAACCGCATTGAGGTATTGGGCCATAACATTGTCATTGGGAAAATAGAGTAAGTCATTAGGTTTGGTCAAGTCCCAATAAATAAGCTCAGGATGAATAAGGGCTAAGGACTCATTAGGTAATTTTTCATTTGCAGGGTTTAAGGACATGGATTTGTTTTAAGGTTCATACATTTTATCACTCAAGTCAATAACATGTGCTTGTTTGAGGTGTTCCATAGAAGTCGGATCAAAATTATCTTTACTAGAATCCTCATGGATTTCCATGGGAAAAAATATGTGTGGATTAAACCTAATGGTTTAATCTCCCCCCAGGAAGGTACCCATGGTTCACCTATTCATTGATTGTTACTAGATAATTTTCCTTCATTTGGTACTTGAAGCTCATTTGATACTTGTGTAGCTTGATTCATATTCACTTGATTGTTTGTATTAGGTATAGTATCATAGGTATGAATGACATCTACCTCTTTGTCATGAAAAGAATCTTTGGATAGGGAGTCCCATTCATATTCTTTGGAGTCATCTTCACTCTCGGACTCTAACATATGTACATGCTAATAAGAATCATGAATAGTGCTCTTGATACCCTATCCCTGATTTTTCATCCTTGGATCTCCAAGGAGGTTGAATGGGTTCTAGAAAGCCTTTATTTCTAATTCCTAAGGGCCCTCTTCCCTTGTAACCCATCTTTTTCATTAATTGAAGTCCTTTTCCATATTGATCAGTTTGGATGTTGACATGTTGCACTCTTTCAATGGGAACATTTGAACTATCCTCCTCTTTATAAAGCCATTGCAAGACTTCAGTATCTTCTTTTTCTATGGATGATTGGTCGCTTTCCCTCACAAACTGAGATTTGTATTTTTTGGGTGGATGAGAACTTGAAGGTTTTCCATGTTTCCTTGGAGAAGTGGGTAATTCAAATAAGGAAAAAAAATATTCCCCCACTCCTTTTAAATTTATTTTGCATTATTTTTCAAATTTATGCATCATCTCACTCATCTTTTGATAGTTGTCTTTTTTGGTTTATTATATTTCAGCCTTAGAAGGTCTCAAAGTTTCTTCCCTTGGTGCATAATCTTTTACTGAATTGTCATTAGAACTTTGACCCTCAAAAATAAATTTCTCTTCCCCTTTAGCTGATGTAGGTAAGTTTGTTTCATTAGAATTGAAGTAGAAGTAGCATTTAATGTCGAATTATGACCTTCTTCTTTGGGTTCTTCAATGATGGCACTAGGAATGACTCCTTCTCTATTATGTGGAATAAATAACTCATGAAGAGGTTTCACCATATTTAAATATTGAAAGGGATTTGAATGTCCTCCAATATTTATCTCTTCACCCATGTATGGAAACTTGATACATTGGTGATAGGTCGAAGGCACCGCTTGCATTTCATGAATCCATGACCTTCCCAATAAAATAATATAAGTTAATTCCATGTAAAGGACTTGACAAATGGTATCTTTCTTGATTGGACCACTTGAATGGGAAAGACCACCATTCCTTTAGAAGATCTCTCCTCCTCATCATAAGCTTTTATAGTGATTTTTTTCTTGGGATCAATACATGACTCAGATAACTATAAATCTTTGACTAGTTTCATGGTACACATGTTTAGACCAGCTCCTCCATCAATGAGGACTCTTTTAACATGGTGTTTTTGGATCAAAACCTCTATATGCAATGGGAAATTTTGAGGATGGTTTATGGACATGTCATCTTGCTCAAAAAATGATAAGCAATGAGGTGCTATGAGGTGACCCACCATGTTTGAAAACCTTTATTCCTGCAAATTTTTAGGAACGATAGTTTCCACAAGAGCTTTCTCCAAGATTTCCTTATGATTGTGATAAAGTTTCAATATCTCCAAAATGGATATTTGAGTTGGAGTCTTTTGTAATTGATCTACTAGACTATAAGGCCTTGTTGAAGAAGATGCTTATTTAGCCAAAGTTGTTTCTTGTTGTATACACTAAAAATTGGCTTCATTGATGAATTAATTAAATATTTATTATTTAATTAATATCGACTTCATGAATTAATTAAATATTTATTATTAATTAATATTAATTTCTTCTATTTATTAAGTAAATTATTTAATTTATTTAGTACATTCACTATAGTCTATTCTTCTTATCCTAAGTCTTCTAAATTAGTCTCATTAAAGTGATTAAAAACACAGTAACTAAATATGACTAAACCTCCTAGTCCACCTCATAGACCTAGTCACTTAACGCATCACCTTGGCTAAAATAAATAATTATTATTAATTATTAATAAATCATTACCCTCACCCACACATGTCCTATTCGTAAGGGATATGTGGCCTCATACGACTTGGTCTCATGACCACATGTATTCCCCTACACTAAGTCAAGAAGCAATGTCTATTCCTAAGGACCCTCTCAAGCCACCTCAAAGAGTCCAAGGTGACACATGGGACACTTGTACCAAGAGTTCTCATGAGGAAAAATTCCTTCCTCCTTCCTCTCAATAGTCTTTGTGAGACACTTGACATGTGTCTTTCCCTTCCACCTTCTTCTCTTCTATTTCAATGTAGGAGGAACATCCTCCCTATTCTTCCTCTCACATTCCAACTACACCCCCTTTCTCTCAACCCTTTCAAACAAGTCAATAGAAACCCTAGGATTGTGCCACCTAGTCTTGGGTCCTCCAAAATCCTATAAAAGGAGCCTCATTCTCCCTTTGTGAGCTAATAGTGAGTTAATAGAAAAATAGAAATCAAGCATTCAAGCATTCTAGAGATCAAGAAATCAAGCAATCAAGCATCCAAGCATTTTCATAACATTCAATTATCCATTAGTTGCATAATCAAGCTTTAGGCCATTTTTCATACATCCACTCAAATCTACACACTTTGGTGACATCTTGGGCAAGGAGCTTCAATTCAAAATCTGAGAGCTCAACATATCTAAGAAATCAAGGCCAAGAGGACAACAGAGACAAGATACAATGGGTAAGTGAAGGTAAACTTGTTTTAATTTCATTTGATCATTTGTAATCTTCATTGTGTTGCATTTAGATAGATTTATTATCTTTACAATAGTAGTATTTCGTTTATATCAATAGACATCTAATTTGCATACATTTTTGGCACCTAGCATGGGACATCCCCATGAAATTGACATTTTGTTTTAAGTTTTTTTGTGTGAAGGATTTTATAGGCTTTTTCTACACATTCATCCCTGGTACCTGCACATACATCCATTCCTACTACATTTTTGCTAAAACTGCGGATTCATTCATCACGCTCCGCTTTCAAACACTGTTGCTGTGCATTTACATATTTTGCACATTGGTTCTCTGTTCCTGTGCATTAATATACTATTTCTGTGCATACATCATTTTCACTACTAGAAGTCTATTTTCTCATCATTCTATTTTAGCTAACTATCTTAGCAGGTTTTTGTGTGTTCTTGTAGTTTTTAGGCTGTTTTGCAAGTCGCAAATCTGAAGACCCCAATCTTAAATTATTAACAGTTTACTTGCAGGTTCCTAGGGGTTTGCAAAATAAACTATAACCTTCGTTTGGGCTTAAAATATGACATATTTTTCAAATTCATGTGTTTTCTTTAGTTTAGCAAACTGTCTGCTGTGTCTTGCTTTTATATCTCAATTGTAATCCCAGATTATAACAACGTATCCTCTCCCCTCACCATTTGTGGACCTTGGGTGTAAGAGAAACTTTTATAATCTTTAGAGGGTGGTCTTTAGTGGGAAAAGAGGTACTCACCCCAAGGAACGACCCAACTGGTAACAGGCTAAAGACAAGCCCCTCCGAACCGGTATACAAAAAATGCCATTGTCATTAATCTCACAGTGGACAGGTGTGAATTTGTTTTGGCAACAAAAATATCCTCTAGTACTCACGTGGTGCATTAAAGTCCCTACATTGCTAAGGTGAAAATATTACTTTGAAAGGATTGGGAGAGCACCATTAATTGGGAAAATAACTTTATCACAACCACCTGAACGCTTGTCCTTACTAAATTTTTTTGTTTAGTGGCTAAAAACCTTCTATTTGCTGGTTCAAGATGTAGCCCAACCTATGAAGACACCCCACATTACTCATGGTTCATAGTAGAGATAGCATTTCTTTGGGAAGTAATGACCTATTGAATTTGGAACTTGGTGTGCTAGAGAAGTGAGTGCACTGTAAGGAGGAGCCCGTGCCTCCAAGTTCCTAGGCTCTCCGCTATAAATTTGCATGGCTGGATTTTATTATCCAAGTGGGGATTCAACAGATAGTGTCCTTGCCAACCTTAGGAATTGTAAGCGTGTTTGTGCATACATACTAGATTAAATTAGATTAGATCATTTCTATCTTGTGTGTGTGTATATGCATTTTCATTTTGCCAAAATCATCTGAAAACTACAAAAATTTCCCAAAAAAATCCACAAAAATATAAAAAAATTAGAACCTATGCATATATCACTTTCAGCTGGGTATTTATTCAATCTTCCTGCGCATACAAAACAATGAGCCTTTGTACGGATCCTCAAGATCCCAAAAGCACTTTCTCAACTACCCATTTTTATCCTCAGTACTATTCTGGAAACACATTCGATTTTATCAGAATTTTGATCTTCAGTTTGAAAATCTTCATCATTTTTCATCATATTTCTTTCATCATTCACCAAATCATTCCTCAATCTTCAAAATCTACATTTACGTGTTGAAACATTACCCTGATTATCATATTTTGGCTTTTGCGAGTTTTTATCATATCCAGATCTACCATCCTTAATCAAAACTTACCTAGGTCAATATCTTCTTGGTTTTCCTTTTTCATATCATAGTGAGATCCATACCTCCTATCGACTTAGATTATCAAGTTACCCTATCTACTTCAACACTTTTGAATCTCCTTCTCACATCTTTTCTATCATCACATATTCATCTATTTCATCTCTCACCTTTTATGGTTCAAACTCGATCTCAGAAACTCAAACAAACCATTAATCCAGAATCTGTAGACAAGATGAAAGGAGGCAATACCAATGAGGAAAACCCTTAGTCTAAGAAAACTTCAATTTTTACATCAGATCATGAACCCACGGATCAAGAGCTAAGAGATTTTATGCAAGATGCTAGGTTCTAAAATGTCATGGAAAGACTTTTAGACATGGATAAAGAGATGTATTTCCTTATGCTTTCTCAACAAGGAGAAAAACTACCCAATGATTTTAATGTCTCTACTCTTACAGAACCACCTATCCCAAATGACCAAAAAATCCCTAGTGGTTCTCAAGAGACACATGCTCATAGAGAAAAGGAAGACAAGATAAATATTGCTTTCCAAAATACCCAAGGAACAAATTCATGACATACAAACTGGATCATCAAACAAGAAGTATTCCTTGGATGATATATGTCCCTATCCTTTTGATAAGTAGTTGTAAATGATTCCATTCCCTCCTCACTTTGAGGTACCAAAATTTGATAAATACAAAGGGAATTCAGATCCAAAAGACCACATTCATGAGTTTTGTGTTTCTTGTATTGAAGTCGCCCACAATGACACATATCTTATGCGACTATTTCCATGAAGTTTAAGAGGAAAATCCATTGAATGGTTCTCCAAACTACCCCCAGGTATCAAGTCTTTCAATGAGATTATTGACAAGTTTGTGACTCACTATTCATATAATATCAAACATGAAGTCACTATGCTTGATCTTTGCAATGCACAACAAAATAATGGAGAACCCTTCCTTACTTTTTTGCAAAGAGGGCATCAATTGTTTGCCAAGTACCCATGAACAATTCCTGAACAAGAAAAGATGGATATCTTTGTGCATAACCTTACACAAGAAATGAGCTATAGGTTACAATTGAAATGTCCTCCAAACTTCAACAAGCTCATTGAAAATGGAGTCAAAATTGAAGAAGCTATGGTTAGAAAATCTGAGATTAAGCTTTACTCCAAGGACAATGTTGGATCTTCAAATTCAAATTTGAACAACAACAATAATGACAAGTCCAAATTTTAGAACAAAAACAAGAACATTGTCAATGATGGGATTGTGGACAATTGACATGTTAAACCAACACAACCTATTTTGAATCTCACAAGAAAATCCAATGCTACTCAACCTAATCATAGCAATCAAAGTGCAAATCAGAATACCAACAAAAATTCATCAAGATTACCCTTTATGCCATGTAGAAGAACTTTTACTCCTTTGGGTGAATCTCTTGAATCTGCATTAAGGAAGTTGATCACAAAGAAACTCATTACACTTCCTGAAACTAGAGATTTTGAACCTAGGGTGAAGCCTTCTTGGTGGAATGATAATGATTATTGTGAATTTCATAGAGGAAAAGGTCACAAAACCAATGATTTTCAAAGACTCAAACATGGGATACAAGATTTGATTGAAAGTGGAGAAATTAGTGTTGATGGACATACCTCAAACGAGTCACATACGGCTTTTAAAGATCCACTTCCCAAAAATGAGAAAATAAGTTCTTCCAATGCTAAGTGTGATAATCAAGCCAACTACAATACCACATCCTATAATTATATAAATCACATTTATGAATGCTATCCTTCCCAATACTATGTCAATGTGATTTCTATCAAAGAAAAGAGTCAACCAGCTAATGTCACTACTTGAACCCAATCCAAGGTTACTCTTCAAGGTGTCTCATCCAAACCTAGCACCTCTTAGAACAAGTCTACTTATGTTCCAAAGTCCACGACAAATATTTCCAATCAATAAAATATTTTGGATCAATTGAAGAAAACACCAGCCCAAATATCTATACTAGAGATTTTGCGTCTGTCACCTTCTCATAAGGATATTCTTGAGAAAGCTCTCCTAGAAACCAATGTTCCTACAAATCTAGATCAAGCCCAATTCCAAGCTATGGTTGGATATTTGAGAACTCCATATTACCTATCCTTCATTGAGCATGATGATCTAGCCATTAATCAACCACATAATGCTCCACTCCATATAGAAGGCCTTGTGCAAAATCATAAAATCAAAATAGTGCTAATAGATGGAGGAGCTAGATTGAATATATGAACTTTAAAAATAGTCCTTACATTGGTATTTTTTGAAAATGTTGTAGATCCAAAGAAGAAAATCACAATTAAAACTTATGACGAAGAAGAGAGGTCATCCAAGGGATCTGTTGTTCTTCCTATCAGAGTCAGTCCTATAGTCAAAGATGTGCTTTGTCAAGTCCTTGATATGGATTTAGCATATAACATTCTTTTGGGGAGACCATGGATTCATTCTATGCAAGATGTGCCATTGACTTATCATCAGTGTTTGAAGTTTCCACATAATGGTCAAGAAATAACTATCAAAGGAGATTTGAATCCTTTTCAGTATTGCAACACTATGAAGACAACACCTGAATCATTTGTACTCTATAATCATGTTGGATCTTCTATAACAACACCCATTGATCCAAGTAATGAAGCATCAACCTATAAATCCAATGGGATAAAAATAGGCATAAAAGAGCAAAGTATGGGAGAATACACTTTGGTTCAAACTTTATGTATCATAGAGTTAACCTTATCTCCTAAGTCATATGGAAAATCTTTTATTACCAAACAACAATAAAAATCTCCTTCTATGCTTGTTTATGACACATTTATAAGTGGGGGCACTATATCAAAAGAGGCAGTTGACCGTAATGCTAATAATTTTATTAACACCATAAAGATCAAGAAGATGAAAAACATGAGTATATATCACCCGATGTATACAATAAGGGATATACTTTGTTGCAAAAGATGGGATATCAAGGTAGTGGACCTATAGGGTTGCAAAGAGAGGGTGTCATAAAACCAATTCTAAAAAATCCAAATTACCAAAGACACACCACAAGATTAGGATACAAAGTTGAAGGACCAAAAGAATCTAAAGGTAAAGAAAAGATTACACCTTTCTACAAGAATTCTAAAGCTCCTGCATTACAAATCTAAAAACATGGCATGTATGTAGATCCATAAAAGCAAAAGATAGCTACATAAATCGTTAACAAACTTAGGAATGAATATGATGATGATTCTAATGCTTATGAATGAGATTCATTATCTGACTATACCAAAGGATATGAGTTCATGTTGTTCATACTTATAGAAATGATTATCATGAGTGGGAGAGTTCAAGGATGGAACCATTAGGATTAGATTCATGTGATACTACTCTTAGCGATTGTCTAGAAAGTGAGAATTATCTTGAGATAGGTGATTCAGACGAGAGTATGGAAATAGACCTTGCTGATACGATCATAAACTTTGAGAATTTTTCTATCAATACCATCTCAACCTTTGAAATTGACCCAAATGATCCAATACCCCTTAGCCACCCTAAGCTTATAGCTTGGGACTCTCCCAATAGTCCAGAACTTGATGTTTTCCATAATGATGATGCAATTATTAACTATCTTGGAATCATAGATCATCTACCACCAGGGGATCATAAATAAGGATTTCTAATAGAACTCAATTACATGGCTTATTTTGGCGAGGGTGCCAATCCTTTCAGTTGTAAAAATGTAAAAATAATCAATAGATCTAATGGTGAAAACCACTCAATGGTAGTGTTAGATCCTAAAAAAGTAAAAATAAAAGACGTATCTGAGGGTGAAAACCACTCTGAGGCACCTAAAGATGGAAGGATTGACACTCTCCCCAATTATATGTATCGAGAGAAATCTGCAATAATTATTGAACCAACGTTGCCTCCCAACATTGGAAAGAAGGAGTCTCCACGTATTCTGAAGATAACATCTTTAACAGAGTAAAAAAAAGAAGCCTTTTCACCATTTTTCAAAGAGAGACAGGTCAACTTTGCCTGGTCTTATGATGATATGTCTGGGCTAGATCCTAATCTTATTATGCATCATTTGTCTATTTCACCAGGCATCAAGCCAGTAAAGAAAAAACTCAGAAAAATACATCCTCATATTGCACTTATGGTCAAAGCAGAAATGAAGAAATTACTGGATGTTGGATTCCTTCGAGCCATTGACTATGCTGAGTGGATTTCTAATTTTGTACCAGTATCCAAGCCAGACATGTTTATCAAGATTTGTATAGATTTTTGAGATCTCAATAAGGCTTTTCCTAAAGACGACTTTCTATTGCCTAACATTAATATTATAGTTGATTTGACGGTTGGGAATGAGATGTTATCCTTAATGGAAAGGTTTTCCAGCTATAAATAGATCAAGATTTGGCCAGAAGACTAGGAAAAGACTGCTTTTACATGTCCTTGGGGCACATACTATTGGAATATGATGCCTTTTGGGCTCATAAATGATGGTGCAACTTATCAGAGGGCTATGACCACAATCTTTCATGACATGATGCATACCATAATGGAAGATTATGTTTATGATATCTTAGCAAAATCCAAGAACAGAGATGGTCATTTAAGAGTGTTGGATAGAATATTCACCTGGATGGAAAAGTACCAGATTAGACTCAATCCAAAGAAATGTGCATTTGGGGTTACATCGGGAAAACTGTTAGGGTATATTGTCTCAGCTAAGGGCATAAAAGTTGATCCAGAAAAAGTTAAGGTGATCATGGAGATGGCTTCACCTATGAATATCAACCAATTAAGATCTTTACAAGGATGCCTCCAATCAATCAGAAGTTTTGTTTCTCAATTAGCAGACATAAGTCATCCTTTCCAACACCTGTTACATAAAGACATCTTATTCAAGTGGGATGATAAGTGTGAAGAAGCCTTCACTAAGATCAAGCAATATTTAGCAAATCCTCCTACTCTTATGTCACCAATTCCAGGCAAGCCACTCTTTCTCTATATTTTAGCTACATAAGTCTCGCTTCGTGCTCTTTTGGCCCAACGAGATCAAGAAGGAAAATAGAAGGCTATATATTACTCAGTTGTACCCTTATGAGAAATGAGCTGAATTATTCACCAATTGAACGAGCATGTCTAGAAGTGGTCTTTGATTCATAGAAGTGGTGACATTACATGTTGTCTCATTCCATCAAGCTTATTGCAAAGATTGATCCTTTGAAGTACCTTTTGAGTAAGACAACATTGATAGGAAGATTGGCTAAGTGGGTTATGTTGCTTAGTGAATTTGATATTGAGTATGTTGATCAGAATAATATTAAAGGACAAGTAATTTAAGATCAATTAGCCGAGGCACTCCTAACAGATGATCAACCTATATATACAGAATTTCCAGATGCACATATCTTGACATTATCTACACAAACATGGAAGTTGTACTTTGATGGATCATATACTCAGCATGGTTCGGGAGCTGGAGTGCTATTTGTTACACCATAAGGATATACAATACCAAAGTATTACAAGGTAATCTTTCCTTGTACAAATAATGTAGCTAAGTATGAAGCTTTGATGATTGGGTTGAAGATGGCTCTGCAATGGAAGGTCACTGAATTGAATGTCTATGGAGACTCCCAGTTGATTATCAATCAAGTTAATAATGAATACCATACCAAAGATGATAATTTGTTGCCATTTAAGCACATGGTGGATGACTTCAAGCAATATTTTTCAATCATTACCTTTGAGAAAATTCCAAGACATGAAAATAAGGCTGCAGATGCTATGGCAACAATTGCTTCTCTATTTGATGCGGAAGATACCAAAGCCCGTTCTAAGTTCTTAGTGGAATCTTTGGCTTATCCTACGTACGATGATCCTGATACAAGTATCATATGTCATATTATCGGACAAGATTACCCTACCTACAGAAATATATATTCCTACCTCAAAGACAATATCATTCCACCCAACTTATCCAGAAACCAAAAATGAACCTTTTTACTCCAAGCCTCCCGCTATCTCCTAATATCTGACAACCTGTATCAGCGAGGTCTTGATGGTACTCTCTTATGATATATTGAACATGATGAAGCTCAAACTGACTTAGAAGACGTACATGATGGTATTTGTGCAACACATTCGAGTGGTCCTTCCTTGGCTAAGAAGCTCATGTGTATGCGTCCTTTTGTGATTACAACAGCCAATGGTTCTGGGGCCTATTAGTTGTCTACGTCTGAGGGAGATCTCTTGGATGAGCCTATTAACAAAATGCACCTTAAGAATTATTATGCATGAAATCCCAATGCAAGAGACATGTAAACAACAAAATTAAAAGAAAAAAAAATCAAAAATAAAAAAAATAAAAAATACAAGAAAATTGCAATAAAAGCATGCAGTGAAAACCTAGCAACAGGTGCCATTTGGAACACATGTCAATGACGCTAGCTATGAATCACATGTCCAATTGAATCCTTCCCTATGGGCTTATCACACTTCCATCTGTACTCCCACTGGAGCCACATCATATTCCCTTGTCTATGGCTCTAAAGATGTTCTATCTGTTTAGGTCGAGTTACCTTCTCTTCATGTGTCCCTGAAAGATTTGATTCTAGATGAAGAATACAGAGTTACTGTTGACGGGGTTTTGCTGACCGGGTCCGCCAACAGTCATAAGTTGTCATCAGGTTTTGGGGAAATTGACCAACTCCACCTGCAAAGGTTGTCCGGGGGAAATAAATCCTCCGGGCCTTCAAGCACCTGGGTGTCGGGTCACGCCGATGCGGGGCTCGGTTGGGAGAGGTGACTATTTTCGAGGGGGATAGCTAGTTTTTTCAACTCATCATCTCTAGAGATTTGATCAAAGTAAGGGTTTTCTGAGCGTTTTATACTTAACAAATAAAGCGAAAAAGGATCCTGCAGGGTTAGAAGTATTTCATCTAACTATAGTCATGCTGAAATATCTGGGACATCAATAATACTCTGGTAGACTACACTAAATACTGAAGAAACACAAATATCAGCTAGCATTTTATCAGTAGCAAGAGAAAAGAGTTCGTTAATCTACTTTATCATACCAGAGTAAAATACATAAAGAACATCAAACCATGAAATACCATTAACTTAGAAGCAGGAATGCCAACAACATCATTGTCAAGAATTCTTCCTTCTTCATTAATATTCAGTCCAGCAAGCACTGGTGCGTGATACAATGGCAGCTCCAGGGGAGCATCTAACTACCAAGAATAGAACAATGGAGCATTGAGCTCTGTCACTAAAACCAGAAATTACTTTGCTATTACTATGGACAACAAAATCATCAATTTCGCCGACCCTTGGAAATGGGCCGATTTGCCTATTTATACAACTCTTCTAACCCTAACCCTATTTTACATCATGTTTCAATAAAATACAATATCTGGGGGCTGGTACTACCTGTGCCACCCTATAAAAGACCTGAAGACAGAATAGGTCTGCCATGTCAGAAGAATAAGACAAGAATATGCAGCGGAAGAATCGGTCTCGAGAAGAGAGCCAGAGAAGAGAAAGAAGAAAGTAGGTCCCCCGGGGACCGAGGCTACATGCCTCATAAATGGGAAATGTGGTGCCCTGTCTCCAATGTTCCAGATGTACCCTTAAGCGGTGCCTCGAGAAGACCACCCTGTCAGAAAACCAACTACCGAGCCAACGCCTCTTGATGTGCCCAACTACCTTCTGATAGTCTTTATTAACCGCCTCTTAAAGTGACCGGTCGGCCTCGGGGACCGGGACACGAATCATTTTAAAGAATACAAAACTTTGGATCTGGGACTCTGAGCTCCGGGAACATGTGTCCCCCCCAAAAAAGAATAAAGAATACTCAATGTGAGTTTTTCCCCAGCCTCCGGAGAAAGCTCAAGGTTGCTTATTATCATTGAAAGCCTGGAGGAGACGGGAAATGGCATCTTCATCTATATCTTTCAGGCCGGCCCTTCTGTGCTTGGCGACATCAACTTGTTCCCCCAGGTCTGGAACATTTTCTTTAAATTCATCCGCCATCCTCGCTGTGTCATGGCCCTTAAGTATCATTTCGGTTAATTTTGCCATTTGGGCCCTGTCTATTCCCTCCGGAGATTGATACCAAGATTTCATTATTTCATCAAAACTCCCCAAAATGGAATCTTCGGGGGTGTATGTATCTGTACTAAGGGGATCAACACCAAAAATCTTTATTACATAAGAATTGTATAAATTAGAAGGATATTTTACGGTGTTTACCTTTTCTTGCAAGGACTCTACTAGTTGCTTGGTTACCTCCAATGTGACGTCAAGTCTGGCGTGATGAGTCCTTACAAAATCAAATGATTCCTCACCTAGAATTCCGGATTCAAAAATCATATCTTCTCCCAAGGTGAGGAGCTCTTCGAGCTCTACCTTCCACGCCTGGTAATTTTTGGCATCACTCTCCCACTGCTCAATAAGTGTTTCTGCCTGGTGAATAACTTGCTGGGCCGTGTACAAGTCTGGAAGAGTGGACGCAAGGAAATGCTGGGTGTTTCCTATCTGTAGGGTGACCCATTCATCTACTGCTTAGGCCTTCTTTTTCATTACTCGCAGGGAGTCTATGTCACTCTGCGATAATTCCTCTAATGTGGAGGTCTCTGGAGGGCGGCATTGATGGGTCTGGCCAGCTCAGTAAGCAACCCCATAAGGTTTGCATTCTTTTCTTTCTTATCCTTGAGCCTTTGGGCCTCTTTTTCATATCGGCCTTCAACTGCCCTTGCTACCTCCTTCAGCAAATCTACCTCACCTTGCTTTCCCCTTTTGCCCAGGGATACCTCTGCAACATTGTAATCTGCAGGGTCTGTGGTTTCTTCATCAGCGTCTGGGGGAGGTGTTGCCACAATGGCAACTGTCTCTCTGCCTAGCCCAGTTCGCAGAGTATGAACTGTCCGGGCCTTCTTTGCCTTTGGTAGAGCCTGAGCTAGGGCCATCATTTCGGCCAGGGAGGGAGGAATCACCGGTGCAGACCGAGCTTTTCTCTTTCTGCTTTCTACCAGCCACTAAGGTGGGAGAGGTGGCCTTCCTGCAAGAATTTGTTCTTCTGATTCTCTCCAAGTGTCCGATGGCTGTTGCTCCTCTTCGATGCAGACTTCATCCGTCCTCCTTGCCTCAACTTCTTCTGCAGCAGTATTTTCTTTGTGAACCTCCATCTCCTCAGCCTTGTCTAGTATGTCTATTGCTGGGTCTGGACCTTGGTATGCTTCTTCGGGGATTTCCTCTTCAAGCTGCTCCTCTTCTTCTTCTTCTTCTTCTGCCAGGGCTTCTTCCTTTGTCGGCAGTAGGGGAGGTATCGGGCTGAGATTCAGAGTTTGGGCCGCTGTGATAACCTGCCCAAAGGTTTCCCCCGGGAGTGGCCTAGGGAATGTGGCGGCTGGGTTTATGATTATTCCTGAAGGTCCGGCTCCCCCAGCGGATGCCATTTGTTCACCTAGCTTTAGCTGGTCTACTCCCGGACCTTGCATCTCTTGAGCCCCGGAGATAATCTTCGGCTCTGGCTCCTTTTCTTGTTGTTGCTGCTCTTTCCCTGTGGCTTCTTGTTCTGCAGCTTCTATTTCTATCTCTGGGACTTCCGCCCCTGCTTGCGTATTGTCCCCCTGTAAGTTACCAAAATCATCGGCCACAAACACATCAAATTCTTCTTCTAGAGGGGGACTGGCTGGGACTTCTGCCGATTCTGCTTCTTTCTCCGGTTCTGGGGAACTGGAAGAAAGGATCTCCACTTCCCTGGGGAGGGATGCTGCTGGTGTTGGTTCTGCCTTGGGCTGTTTTATGTGCTTCCTCTTCCTCCGGGTTACCAGAGGGGGTCCCGCATCTTTTATTGCCACTGCTTCCAGTGGATCCACCCCCATTGCCTTGACCATTAAGGCTTCCAATGACGGGGAGGAAGGAGGATGAAGTGGCCTGGTCATTAATGGTGGGGTGGCCAGCTTCGTAATTAACTGTTCCCTCATTTGCTGGGAAGCCGCCACTAATTTTTTTATTTGCTCCACTATGGGGAATTCTTGCATAGAAGGGGATGTAGCTACTTTCTTCCCTTTGTCTGCACCCTGTGAAGAAGTCCCGGCCCCCGGGGTCAATCTTGGTACTAGTGGTGGAGTTAGCTTTGGTGCTAGTTGGGCTGTCCGGCGAGTACTCCCGGGGCACACTTTCTTGAAGTAGGCGTGGCTTCGCTCTACTACTTCCTGGGTGAAGTCTTTAATTGTGGGCTCTTCCTGGGCTGCCCAATTTACCGGTGGAAGGGCTCTTTTGTCGATCCCCTTTTCTTTGTACTAGGGATCTTTGGTGGGGGCGGCGTCTGAGTAGTCAGCTGGAAATTTTCAGAGCTGGAGCTTCTGCATTATTCCGGCTGTCATCCTGACATAGTGCCTGCTCTGCACCTCCACATCATCTTGGAAATCTGCCCAGAAATCTTCCATATGTATTCGATGGGGCTCTGAAGCCCGGGGCAGTGCCGTTGTAATTTCGCCATGCGGATCAAAATTCTTTCACGCCAGATAGAACTCTTGTAAGTTGTAGCTTTTTAACTCATTGTCTGCCTCCTTCGTAGTGGCCAGACTATATGTGTAGTTCCCACATGAGATTGGGAATGAAATGTTTGGGACCTTCTTGAGGGCCAAGAAGGCGTGTAGCTCCTTTATTTGCCGACAATATTCTAGCAGCATGATCTTGTCCCCACAGTGCCTGGGCAACAAATAGGGTTTCCCGGAGAAGCCATCGACCCTAATGTACGAGTGCTGTTGGAATTGAACATAATAATGCCCGTAGCTGCAGAATAACTTCATCACCTCAGTTGACAGGTGGTATCCATCATCCCAGGTGGGCGTAAGTAGATGGTAGTAAATGAACGCGTCGTTCACCTGGCAGAAACTGGGGAAGCTGGCCTCCCATTGAATTTGTGAGAAATGGTCCCACGGCGCCTTTTGTCCCGGGCCAATCCTGAGTACTCTGTCAGTGAGCAGGCTGTGAGAGTGGGGCCTTTGTTGCTCTAGGGCCTAGAAAACGTAAGAAGACATATAGAACTTCTTCTTTTGGTTCAGTTGCCGGAACCCGGAATCGACGTGATTGGAAATTATGGTGGCCCAGTCGAAGAATCCTTCCTTGGTGGTGATGCCAAGGAGGATATAATACATCCATTTTGAAAATTCCTGGGCGGAGGGTTTCCCAAAGACCCGGGCCAATGCTATCATCCCCATCTGGATGCTCTCTTTGAATTCAGAGCGGGGAATCTCTATCTTCATTCTTTTTGGGTCCCTCTTTGGGACCTTGAGCCAATGGGTATTCATGTATACCTGGGTAGCATCCTCTAGTTGTGTAAACTACTTCAAGGCATCAGTCCTTGTGACCACCGAGGCTTTGGCAAATTGTGGGATCCGCAGGCTTGCTTGGAAGGTCACCGAGTCGAGAGACACCAGTGGAGTGGGGTATCCTGTAGGTTCTGCCGCTGCGAGCATAACAGCCCGGACAAAAGAGTTGTAGTTGGCAGCCAGTGTTAAGATAAGCTCTGGAGATTGCATGGAGCATGGGAAGCAAGCTGCCCGGAGGATTCTGGAGTTCCCAAAGTTGATCGCCAATGGATCTCTAACCTGTCGCTGGATGTGCATGATCTTTACCAAGGCCTGCATTTCTGCCCAGATCCCGACACTGGTGTCGGTCATCAGTTTTACCTTGGACTCAATCTTTGAGCCCATAATCTCATTATCTTGTACAAACTTCATGGTGAGGGGTAGCTTTTCCAAGGCCCTCTCCATCTTTGAATTTGCGGTGGCCCTAGTTTCTGTTGCGGTTGGCAGTTTCAGGCTTTCGGGCAGAGATGATGCGGACGTTTCAGACATGTTTGGAATATGAAGTCTGGGGACTTGCGAGACAAGATGACCATCAGAATATGTTTGTCAAAAATAATTTATCCCGAAGTCCGGAGAACCCACCACCGTGATGTTTGCTTTCCTGAAAAGTTAGTATCATGCAAAGGTAACCAAAAAGTAAAACATACAGTAAAATTTAAGAATATTTATTACACATCTAGGTTCGGGGATTTTATCACACTTGGTAAGGACATAGGATGGGTGGTGGTAAAAGGCCCGAGGTCTGGAGAAATGACCGTTAGCAAAGATGTATGAAAAGGCAAGTTGTCAAGCCCACGTGGACGCCACGTGCGTTGGCATTAAATGGATGTGATGGTGATAATGGCGGAGCCAACTGTTTGAATGCGCGAAAAGGGAAAGCCACTTGGCTGGGATTAATTGCGCACATGGGAAATAAATGTGGCTCTGACTGACTTCAAGGAGGAGAGAGAAAACTGCTTGTTTGAAACCGGCCGAGAGCCGAGTTTCAAACAGGTGGTTTTCTACCTCAAAATGAGCTCGGAGGCAAAAAACCAGAAGCAAAGGTGACTCGACCAGCTTGTCAAGCCACCTGGAAGGATATACATGGAGCCAAGGGACATATACACAAAAATGAGGAGATATATATAAGGGTTACATACAGCTATGAACATATATACATGAATATACATCCCAGGTCGACGCCCGCAGGAAGATGAGACAAAGCAAAATGCATATATACAACCATTTACATTATTTACGCAATTTATAGACTTCACAGACAAATAACTTCCACACAGAGGGTGGACAACCCTGTGGCAGAGCTGACCCACCAACGGGCGGCAAAACCAGAAGACCACAGACCAGACAAGACAGAGAAGAAAAACAAAACAAAAATAAACAAAACCAAGGAAACCCAAAGAAAAACCAGAAAGAGAAACCAAAATAGGGAGGAGGGAAGGCAGAAACACCCTAAAAATGCAGAAGGCAGAGGAGGAGGAAAGATTATCGAGGGAACTCTGCAACAACCCGAGTCATCAAAATATCAGAATCACCACCACGAAGCGCTTGCACTTGCCTGAGAACGATAGAAGGTGTTAAGCTTTGATTATTACTAACTCTCTGCAAATGCTCTGCTAATTGCTTTGAAATCACTCTTTAATTTGCTCTAAGTGCTCGAAGGCCTTAATTGCGGTAAGTGTGAAAATGATAGGTAAGTTCTATTTATACCCACGGGAAAGGAAACCTCCTCCTCCGGCAATTCCCAGACGAGCGTAACCTCCGGACTTCAGGCCCGGGGATTCCTTGTGATGATATTCTTAAGAACATCATGAAAAAGAATCCTGAAGTCTGGAATCAGGCTTCCAACAGTAGACAACCTCCGGGACCGGAGTCCCGGAGACAGAAAATAAACAACAAAACGCCATGCGGGGGAAGAAAACCCCAGAGAAAGAAAACAAAAAATAAAAGACAGGCAAAGCCCGCAAAGCAAAAGCAAAAAAAAAAGGGGGACCCAATATTTTGCACGCAAAATGTAGGGATGGGGATGTAGGGAATAACAAATGGTGACTATCTGGGACAAATGCCTTAGCGCATTTGAGAACTAAAGAATCTTTGGTTAGCAAAACTAGAACAAGCCACTTCTCGAAACGTCTGACAGGCAAAGAGCAACATATCCGAGAGAATCCAACCATGCAGAAGCCAGTTCGTAGTCTTTTATCAGTGGTGTCATGTGTTCTTTAGAAGGAAATCAAGCTGATGACCTCTGGGAGGAATAGAGAAGAGGTACTAATTACATCGAACCAGTCATCCATTCGCTCGCTTCCCCTGGAGACCAAAGTTTCATCCCACTTTTCTTCTTTTGTTATTTCGTTTGCTTCAGGGTGGGGAAGGCGGTACTTCTTTCGCCATTAAGCTTAAACTTAGCTAATTTTAATGGCGGTACTTCTTTCACCTATCCACCTATATTTAGATATTAGAAGAGAGGATAAAACTCTGGACCCCGGGGACAATTTCTTAAGATTTTCAGATGTGGGTCGATCAATCAGTACGACCGATCTACTCTCAGTGTGTCCGATTACCTGTTCCTTATATTATTATTTATGTTCACTGATTGCCAGACTCCCAGAGAGAACACCTAATGGAGATTGTTCAAAATGTGCCATGACCCGTAAAACAACCCCGGAGACCAGGTCAATTCCACCATGCTAAAGATAGATTCTAAAGTTCACCATGCCATAGACATTGCCCCAAAGGCCATCGTTATGTGAAGCATTCCAATTCCTACAAGATGGAGCAAAACACCAGGACCGAGAGAAAACCAAAAGCGGAAACAAAAACAACAAAAAGGGACTACCTCGGAGGATAGTCGACAAGACTATTTACAAGACAGGGTACCTCACAACGAGGCACCCGGAAGAGATATTTACAAGCGGATATTTACATATAATACAATTTTGGACAAACTTACCCTCATTCGAAATAGTGTTTGAGAAACTTCCCATTAACAGGCAATGCGACAGGTTCCCTAGTCAGAGTGTTAAGGCAGTAAGTATTTGCCCCGCAGATTTCCAAGATCAGGTATGGTCTGAGCCAGAGCCATTGGAACTTGGTGTGCTTTCCTTTCTTCTCCCGGGCCTTGTCCCACAACAGGACCAGGTCTGAAATCTGAAAAGCCTTGTATTGGGATCTTCTGTCAAACCATCATTTTACCACTGCTTGATGACGTGCAAAATGTTTGAGGGCTACGTCTCTCTGTTCTTCCATCCACACCAGATTTAAGAGCCAAACCTCCACAATGTTGTCCCTGTTGTTGAATTCCTGCATAAACTATAAGACTGGGATCTGTAAATTGACCGGGAATACAGGGTTCTGACCATAAACTAGGTGGAACGGGGACGTTCTCAGGGTGGCCTTGACATGAATGCAATCCGCCCATAGGGAGAATTTCAACTTTTGATGCCAATCCCAGGGATTCTGTTCTAACAGATGTTTGATCACCTCAAGCAGATTCTTATTTGTTGATTCAGCAACGCCATTCCCTTGGGGGTAATAGTTGCTGGAGAACTTCAGTGTGATCTTCCGATTGTAGGTCCATTTAAGTAACTGTGCTGAGGAAAATGCCAGACCATTGTCACATACCAAGGCAAAGGGCATTCTGAACCGTGTGATGATGTTTTCCTCCAAGAGCTTAATAACTACGTCTACCGTGTTGTTTTTACAAGGTATAGCTTCAGACCACCGAGTGCAGTAATCAGTAGCAGTAAGGATGTATTGGTGGTTGGCAGACGAGTTGGGGTTGATCTCTCCGATGAAGTCAAACGCCCACTGTGCAAAGGGTCTAGCCTCATAGACTGGTTGCAAAGGCATTGCTGGGTTACGGTCATGGTGCGCTGTGGTTTGGCAAGTATGACATTTCCTGACATGAGCGTAAACATCTTTGAAGACACAAGGCCAATAATATCTAGCCTGGAGGATCTGATGGGCAGTGGCATCGGCTGAGCCATACCCGGTTCCAAACTATCCATGGAATTCATCAATTACTTTCACGGCTTGGTCTCTATCGATGCACAAGAGGTACACTCCTTCAAAGTTTCTTCGGTAAAGTGCAAAGTTTTTGATCATGAAATGTGCACTTTTCATCCACATAGCGCGACGTTTATGGGGAGGTAATCCCTCTGGGCATCGGTTGTTTAGTAGTAAGTATACCAAATCGGTGTACCATGGATCTTGGGTAATGGACTCCACTGTGTAAGTCTAACATTCTATGTGGGGAGTCTCTTCTGCCATTGCTTGACTTAGTCCCTGGCCTCCGACTATCTTCATGGGCTGCATTTCTAAATCATATTCCTTGAGGATGGCCATCCATTTCTCCCATCTCTCGCCCAATTCACTCTGCATCAGTAGAGATTTGACGGCCTGGTCCGGGATGATAGCATGCACTTTGCTCCGGAGAATATAATGCCAGAATTTCTTTATGGCGCGAACTAGAGAAAAGGCCTATTTTTCCAGTGGTGAATACCGAACTTCGGAATTTTTAAAGGGGGAACTCATGAAAGCTATTGGTCGTTCCTCTCCTTCAACCTTATGGGTTAACACTGCCATGGCAGAATGCGGCGAAGCGAATGAGTAGATATAAAATGGGAGGGCATAGTCCAGACTAGCCAGGATAGGTGCCTCCATTATTGTTTTTTTAATTTGGGCGAATGCCCGCTTTGCTTCGGGACTCCACTCAATCTTGGTATCTTTCTTCATCATTTCATTGAGCAGTTTAACTATTTCTACGAACCCCGTAATGAATCATCGTACGAAGTTGATTTTTCTGAAAAAGGATCGCATCTCTTTCTTGCTGCCAGGAATTTGTAAGTTCAATAATGCTTCGACTCTATCCGGGTCTATGGATATACCCTTCTCAGAGACAATATGCCCGAGAAACTTCCCCTTGGTGACCCCGAATATGCACTTCTTGGGGTTGAGGGATATTCCGTACCGGCGACATCTCTTGCAAATTTGAGCGAGGTGGGCGGGATGATCACGCCTGTCCCAGAAAAAGATGGTCAAATCATCCATGTAGATGATTATGCACTGATTTACGAGGCCTTCGAATGCAATGTCCATAGCCTTTTGAAATGTAGCCCCTACGTTGATCAGACCGAAGGGCATTCTTCTATAAGCAAACATTCCCCACTTAGTGGTGAATGTTGTTTTCTCTCTGTCTTCATACTTGACCATGACCTGGTTGTATCCTAAATATCCATCCAAGAAAGACATCATCTAGGATCCATTTACTATCTGCAGCACCTCATCCAACGAGGGGAGAGGGTGATTATCCTTCTTGGAGGCCTTGTTCAAATTTTGAAAATCCAGACAAAGGCGGATCTCACCATTTTTCTTTCTAACAGGAACCAAGTTGGCAACCCATCTAGTGTGCCAGATTGGAAAGATTATCCGGGCTGATAGTAGTTTTTCTACTTCCTGACGAATTAGAGGTTCTATCAGGGGGTTGACTGGTCTTTGTTTTTTCTGAAAAGGCTTAGCGTCAGGTTTCAGAGGAATAGTGTGGGTCATGATGGATGTATCGTACATTTTCAAGTCTTCATAACCCCAGGCGATCACGTCAATGTATTCTTGGAGGACTGCGAGAATCTTCTCCTTTTCCTCAGGGGAACAGGAGGTACCAATATGAATAATCTTTTCTTCACCGGGCTGGCCGATGTTAACCTTTTCAAACTTTCCTCCCTCAGGGGAGGATGACACCTTCTCATGGGCCCGAGGGTCCGAGTCGAAGATTCGTTTTAGCACAACCATCCCCTTAGGGATGGTGTTAGTGGGTAAATCCATGATCCCATTATTTTCATTACCCTGCCTAGTATCGTCATGGTCTTGTTCCTCCACTATCTGATCCTCAAAGACACCAACATTTGCCATGAAGGCTAGGATATGTTGATCGTCCTCAAAAACCTAAAAATGGGTGACATTGTCTAGAATAGACGGGGTGGGGACCATCTCAACTGAAAATATTCAGAGTCGCGAGCTGGCCATTGGCTCAAGTGTGCTGGCAGAAACGACAAGGTCATCCAGGACATAGTTCCGTCGACAGGGAATGAGGTCAATGCCAAAGGCATCAAAATCTTCGATAAGGCTCCAAGCCCGGTTGTGGTATGTAGCCAGCCTTTTGTCGTGACATGTGTATTGACTCCTGACTTTCTTAACAATCAACTCTGAATCACCCAGAGCTCAGAGGCGGGTGATACCTTTTCTTAAAGAAAATAAGAGTCCAAGGACCAAATCCTCATACTCCGTGACGTTGTTTGTATAGTTAAACTGCAATCTGTAGGACGCGAGGAAAGACTTCCCTCACGGGTTGATTAATTCTACCCCAGCCCCATAGCCTTGTTTGGATCAGGACCCATCAAACTTCAGGGTCCATAAGTCATTGTTTGCAATCTGGGACTGAGGAGGGGGAGTTTTCTTTGGATTATTGCTGGGAGACTTGGGGATTTCCTCCCGGACCGCCGGTGTGAAAGTAGAATTTACCTCTGGAGGCATTTTGATTTGTGATTCCTAGGGGAATGGCACCAAAGGAGTGCATCCCATAGGAGTACTGGGTCACAAGGAATTAGCTATACGTTCATTCCAGAAGGTATCAAGTTTCCAGTTAACGATCGAGAGACATGGCTCACACTCAAGCTCTGAATGTTTTTGGTAGTGCACTCGACACCAAGTGCCGGACAAGAGTGTGGAAAGGGTTGCTGAAGCACCTTGAGAGTTAACTTCAACCCTCACCTTTTCTTCTAAGTCCTGTGCTCTTTGCAGCATGACGGGATCCTCTCCGGGGATGAAATCGAATGTTAAGATTTCGAGAGGGTGGTACACTCCCAGAGAAGTCTCTGCGAAAAGGACTTCATTGACCTTCCCAACCTCGGTAAGGGCCTGCTTCATCCAGGGTTCACTTTCGACCCAGATCTTGTTTGATTCTCCTTCTCATGGAAGCCATAAATGGGTGAAGTCGGTTGAAAAGTATCCATTCAAAGACTTAGATTAATTCTGACTTAGTAACATCCCATAGGTTTCTGGGATATCCACCACTTGGATGTCAATGATGCTGGCTATCCTGGGGTCCTGGATAAGATGTATCCGGACGTTCTTCAATTCCCCCACCATTTTCATAGCAGTCTTATCCAGTTGGATTACTGCGCCATTAGACGGGGTTGGGTGGAGTTCGAGCTTCTGACAAATGGACAAGGGCATGATGTTACTCGAAGCTCCCAAGTCTACTAAGCAGTTGTGTATATTTTTTTTGTATATGTTTAAGCCTAGTAGGAAGGGAGGATCCTCATTTTTTCTCTAGAAGACGGCTGCGTTGGCATCTTTGAAGGAGATAGTCTTGGGTGGGTGGCTAACTACTTCCGGGTTCCCTAAGAGCTTCAGAAGGGACTTCTTCTGCTCGAGACAATTTAGCAAAACCTCCATCAAGGTCATGGAGGTGGTGGTATGCTCTAATGCCTTCGTATGTCAAATCTTCCTCTGGGGAACTGGTAATTTTTCTCCGTGAGATCTTTTGCTTGGTTAGAGCTAGGACCTTTTGGAGGTGCGGGTTGATCAGTCTTGTTGTTCTAGGGAGGAGGAGTATCTTTGGTAGGGGGCACAGGTGTGTAAACTGGTCCTTTACCACCCTAACTCTGAGTATTGTATGGAGTCCACGGGTTAGTAAAAGTGTTGGCCTTAAAGGGTGGAATGGATTCGTCAAAGAATCCATGCAATTCAGATTCTTCTTCATCCTCTTCGGAAGTTCTGAAGAAGATGGTATCACAGGTGAAGGCACTATGGGTTGTTTCTTGGACAGGAGGCTCTAGAGGGGTAGCATTGTGTGACTGCTGCCTGTCTAGCTGGGAGATCATGATAACCTTCTCTAAAGTGGCACAATTCACCTCATTGTGGGAACCCGTGTCGTGCAATCTACACCAGTTGGTCATGGGCTGAAAATCTGTGACTGGCGTAAAATGTGATGGTCCAGCACCATTTTGGTTGGTGTTTTGGTTCGGAGGCAGGCCTTCGGTGTTGGCATTATTATTCCACTGTTGTTGGTTGGGCCTAGGCCCGTTGTTAAAGTTTCTTCCCTCGGCATTGTTGTTTCATTGGCCGGAGAAGATATTTCCCCTCTGGAAATTCAAATTCTGGGGCGCGTAGGACCCCGCCTTCAGTTGACCCATGTCCATAGTCAAAGTGGACAGCATTCGCCAGAGGGATTTGACCTCGGCGGTCAAATGAGTGTTAGCGTCACAATGGGATGGCTGTGGTTGTTGTTGGCTTCCTGGGAAGGCAGCAGGATTAGCTGGAGTCGAGGACGGCAGTCCTCCAGCCGCGGACAACTAGAAGAATGGCACTCCAGACGGTTGTATCTGAGTCTGTTGTGTCTACTGTGGCTAATTCCAAGGGAAGACTTCCAGACCCAGTGTCATCTGGGTCTGGGAGGGGTAAACATATCGTGCCTGTTGGTCTATCAGAGGTGGCGGGGGATTCATTGCCATCGAGGGGGCACCTATTGCCAGATTTGGGTTGTAACCCCCAGCATACATAGTTCCGCCGGGGATCATATTGAAAGGCGTGTTCTACCCAATCCCACCTGGGGATTTGTTGAGACCACGGGACAGCTCTAGGGCTAGGTTGTAGAATTTTGCCAAGGTATCCCGGTCGTCGGCGGTAGTTGTTCTCCAAAGGAGAGTAGCAATGAAAGGATCCATCGCATTAAGATAGGTCTGTATGGTTACGTCTGGAGATGGGATAAAGGGGCCCGTGCACCGCTTCAGGGTGTGCTGGAACCTATGGTTGAATGCTGCAAGAGGTTCATTGGGTTCCTTTCTGATGGAGATGAACTGGCTGTGGGACCAGGCTGGGTCCACATGCACGTGAAAGGAAGCCAAGCAGGTGTCCTCCATGTCTTGCCAGGTGTTTATGGAGTTGGCAGGCAAGTTAAGGTACCAGTTCAACTCACTTTATCCTAAGGACAAGGGAAACATCCGGGTCATAACATCTTCATGTTGGATCCGGTGTCGATTCATGGCATCTTTGTATGCTTGTAAGTGTTCATCTACGGTCCGAGAGCTTAAGTGCTCATATCACAGGCAGATCTTCTCCGGGTGAGAGGGTAAATCATTGGTTGCATTCGGAAAAGTGCCCATTGGGGACCCGGTATTTCTGAAGTATGCAGCCATTGGGGGAACTATATGTTGGGTATTTTGGGCATTGGTTCCCGGGATTATCTGGGGAGTTTGGGTATTCAGAGATATGGTAGATCCCCAGACAATAGTGGCTGGTAGGACTTTAGAGGTCCGTTTCTTTCGAGCAGGGGGCTTGATTTTGACAAACTTTCTGGGATTCGAGGCAGACCTAAGGACTCTTTCAAATTTAGCTGGGGAAAAAGACCCAATCCCGCTAAAGGTTTGTCTCCTAAAATTACAACTTGGAGAACCCTCAGAAGGTGTAAAATTAGAATCCCTAGAAGGGGATGAGTTCATGCCCTCCTTCTAGCGCCAGTTTTTGTTGACAGGGTTTTGCTAACCGGGTCCGCCAACAGTCATAAGTTGTCACCGGGTTCCGGGGAAATCAGCCAACTCCGCCTGCAAAGGTTGTCCGGGGGAAATAAATCCTCCAGGCCTTCAAGCACCTGGGTGTCAGGTCACGACGATATGGGGCTTGGTTGGGAGAGGTGACTATTTTTAAGGGGGATAGCTAGTTTCTTCAACTCATCATCTCCAGAGATTCGATCAAAGTAAGGGTTTTCCGAGTGTTTTATACTTAACAAATAAAGTGAAAAAGGATCCTGCAGGGTTAGAAGTATTTCATCTAACTATAGTCATGCTGAAATATCTGGAACATCAATAATACTCTGGTAGACTACACTAAATACCAAAGAAACACAACCATCAGCTAGCATTTTATCAGTAGCGGGAGAAAAGAGTTTGTTAATCTACTTTATCATACCAGAGTAAAAGACATAAATAACATCAAAACATGAAATACCATTAGCTTAGAAGCAGGAACGCCAACAACATCATTGTCAAGAATTCTTCCTTCTTCATTAATATTCAGTCTAGCAAGCACTGATGCGTGATACAATGGCAGCTCCAGGGGAGCATCTAACTACCAAGAACAGAACAATGGAGCATTGAGCTCTGTCACTAAAACCAAAAATTACTTTTCTATTACTATGGACAACAAAATCATCAATTTTTCTGACCCTTGGAAATGGGCCGATTTGCCCATTTATACAACTCTTCTAACCCTAACCCTATTTTACATCATGTTTCAATAAAATACAATATTTGGGGGCCGGTACTACCTGCGCCACCCTACAAAAGACCTGGAGACGGAATAGGTCTACCATGTCAGAAGAATAAGATAAGAATATGCAGCGGAAGAATTAGTCTCGAGAAGAGAGCCAGAGAAGAGAAAGAAGAAAGTAGGTCCCTCAGGGACTGAGGCTACATGCCTCATAAATGGGAAATGCGGCACCCTGTCTCCAATGTGCCAGATGTACCCTTGAGAGGCACCTCGAGAAGACCACCCCATCAAAAAACTAACTGCCGAGCCAACGCCTCTTGATGTGCCCAACTACCTTCTGATAGTCTTTATTAACCACCTCTGAAAGTGACCTGTCGACCTCGGGGACTGGGACAAGGATCATTTTAAAGAACACAAAACTTTGGATCTGGGACTCCGAGCTCCAGGAACTTGCGTCCCCCCAAAAAAAGAATAAAGAATACTCAATGTGAGTTTTTCCCCAGCCTCCGGAGAAAGCTCAAGGTTTCTTATTATCGTTGAAAGCCTGGAGGAGACGGGAAATGGCATCTTCATCTATATCTTTCAGGCCAGACCTTTTGTGCTTGGAAACCTCAACTTGCTCCCCCAGGTCTGAAACATTTTCTTTAAATTCATCCGCCATCCTCGCCGCGTCATGACCCTTAAGTATCATTTCAGTTAATTTTACCATTTGGGCCCCATCTATTCCCTCCAGAGATTGATACCAGGATTTCATTATTTCATCAAAACTCTCCAAAATGGAATCTTCGAGGGTGTATGTATCTGTACTAAGGGGATCAGCCCCTGAAATCTTTATTACATAAGAATTGTATAAATTAGAAGGATATTTTACGGTGTTTACCTTTTCTTGCAAGGACTCTACCAGTTGCTTGGTTACCTCCAATGTGAGGTCAAGTCTGGCGTGCTGAGTCCTTACAAAATCAAATGATTCCTCACCTAGAATTCTGGATTCAGAAATCATATCTTCTCCCAAGGTGAGGAGCTCTTCGAGCTCTACCTTCCACGCCTGGTAATTTTCGGCGTCACTCTCCCACTGCTCAATAAGTGTTTCTGCCTGGTGAATAACTTGTTAGGCTGTGTACAAGTCTGGGAGAGTGGACGTAAGGAAACGCTGGGTGTTTCCTATCTGTAGGGTGACCCATTAATCTACTGCTTGGGCCTTCTTTTTCATTACTCGCAGGGAGTCTATGTCACTCTGCGGTAATTCCTCTAATGTGGAGGTCTCTGGAGGAGCGGCATTGATGGGTTTGGCCAGCTCAGTAAGAAACCCCATAAGGTTTGCATTCTTTTCTTTCTTAGCCTTGAGCCTCTGGGCCTCTTTATCATATCGGGCTTCAACTTCCCTTGCTGCCTCCTTCAACAAATCTACCTCGCCTTGCCCAGTTCGCAGAGTATGAACTGTCTAGGCCTTCTTTGCCTTTGGCGGGGCCTGAGCTAGGGCCATCATTTCGGCCAGGGAGGGAGGAATCACTAGTGCAGACCGAGCTTTTCTCTTTCTTCTTTCTACCAGCGACTGAGGTGGGAGAGGCGGCCTTCCTACCAGAATTTGTTCTCCCGATTCTCTCCCAGTGTCCAGTGGCTGTTGCTCCTCTTCGATGAAGACTTCATCCGTCCTCCCTGCCTCAACTTCTTCTGCAGCAGTATTTTCTTTGTCAACCTCCATCTCCTCAGCCTTGTCCTGTATGTCTATTGCTGGGTCTGGACCTTGGTAGGCTTCTTTAGGGATTTCCTCTTCAAGCTGCTCCTCTTCTTCTTCTTCTTCTTCTGCCAGGGCTTCTTCCTCTATCGACAGTAGGGGAGGTATCAGGCTGAGATTCAGAGTTTGGGCCGTTGTGATAACCTGCCTGAAGGTTGCCCCCGGGAGTGGCCTAGGGAACGTGGCAGTTGAGTTTACAATTATTCCTGAAGGTCCAGTTCCCCCAGCGGATGCCATTTGTTCACCTAGCTTTAGTTGGTCCACTCCCGCACCTTGCAGCTCTTGAGGCCCAGAGATAATCTCTAGCTCTGGCTCCTTTTCTTGTTCTTGTTGCTGCTCTTGCCCTGCGGCTTCTTGTTCTACAGCTTCTGGTTCTATCTTTGGGACTTCTGCCCCTGCTTGCGTATCATCCCCCTATAAGTTACCGAAATCATCGGCCTCAAACATATCAAATTCTTCTTCTGGAGGGGGACTGGCTGGGACTTCTGCCGGTTCTGCTTCTTTCTCCGGTTCCGGGGAACTGGAAGAAAGGATCTCCACTTCCCTGGGGAGGGACGCCACTGGTGCTGGTTCTGCCTTGGGCTGTTTTATGTGCTTCCTCTTCCTCTGGGTTACCAGAGGGGGTCCCGCATCTTTAATTGCCGCTGCTTCCAGCGGATCCACCCTCGTCGCCTTGACCATTAAGGCTGCCAATGACAGGGAGGAAGGAGGACGAAGTGGCCTGATCATTAATGGTGGGGTGGCAGCTTCATAATTAACTATTCCCTCATTTACTGGGAAGCCGCCACCGATTGTTTTATTTGCTCTGCTATGGGGACTTCTTGTGCAGAAGGGGATGTAGCTCTTTTCTTCCCTTTGTCTGCACCCTGCAAAGAAGTCCCGGCCCCCGGGGTCAATCTTGGTACTGGTGGTGGAGTTAGCTTTGGTGCTAGTTGGGCTGTCCGGCGAGTACTCTCGGGGCTCACTTTCTTGAAGTAGGCGTGGCTTCTCTCTACTACTTCCTGAGTGAAGTCTTCAATTGTGGGCTCTTCCTGGGATGCCCAATTTACCGGTGGAAGGGCTCTTTTGTCGATCCCCTTTTCTTTGTACTGGGGATATTCGGTGGGGGTGGCGTCTGAGAAGTCGGCTGGGAATTTCTAGAGCTGGAGCTTTTGCATCATTTCGGCTGTCATCCTGACATAGTGCCTGCTTCGCACCTCCACATCATCTTGGAAATCTGCCCAAAAATCCTCCATATGTATTCGATGAGGCTCTAAAGCCCGGGGCATTACCGTTGCAATTCGGCCATGCGGATCAAAATTCTTCCGCCCCAGATTGAACTCTTGTAAGTTGTATCTTTTTAACTCATTGTTTGCCTCCTTCGTGGTGGCCAGACTGCACGTGTAGTTCCCACATGAGATTGGAAATGAAACGTTTGGGACCTTCTTGAGGGCCAAGAAGGCGTGCAGCTCCATTATTTGCTGGCAATATTCCAGCAGCACGATCTTGTCCCCACAGTGCCTGGGTAACAAGTAGGGTTTCCCAGAGAAGCCGGTGACCCTAATGTATGAGTGCTGTTGGAACTGAACATAATAATGCCTGTAGCTACGGACTAACTTCATCGCCTCATTTGATAGGCGGTATTCGACATCCCAGGTGGGCGTAAGCAGATGGTAGTAAACAAACGCGTCGTTCACCCGGCAGAAACTGGGGAAGCTGGCCTCCCATTGAATTTGTGGGAAATGGTCCCACGGCGCCTTTTGTCCCAGGCTAATCCTGAGTACTCCGTCAGTGAGCAGGCCGTGAGAGTGGGGCCTTTGTTGCACCAGGGCCCAGAAAATGTAAGAAGACATATAGAACTTCTTCTTTTGGTTCAGTTGCCAGAACCCAGAATCGACGTGATTGGAAATTATGGTGGCCTAGTCGAAGAATCCTTCCTTGGTGGCGATTCCAAGGAGGAAATAATACATCCATTATGCAAATTCCTGGGCAGAGGGTTGCTCGAAGACCCGGGCCAATGCTATCATCCCCATCTGGATGCTCTCTTTGAATTCAGAGTGGGGAATCTCTATCTTCATTCTTTTTGGGTCCCTCTTTGGGACCTTGAGCCAATGGGTATTCATGTATACCTGGGCAGCATCCTCCAGTTGTGTAAAATGCTTCAAGACATTAGTCCTTGTGACCACCAAGGCCTTGGTAAATTGTGGAATCCCCAGGCTTGCTTGGAAGGTCACCAGGTCGAGAGACGCCAGTGGAGTGGGGTATCCTATGGGTTCTGCCGCTGCGGGCATAATAGCCCGGACAGAAGAGTTGTAGTTGGCAGCCAGTGTTAAGATAAGCTCCAGAGATTGCACGGAGCATGGGAAGCAAGCTGCCCGGAGGATTCTGGAGTTCCCAAAGTTGATCGCCAATGGATCTGTAGCCTGTCGTTAGATGTGCATGATCTTTACTAAGGCCTGCATTTCTGCCCAGGTCCCGACACTGGTGTCGGTCATCATTTTTACCTTGGACTCAATCTTTGAGCCCACAATCTCATTATCTTGTACAAACTTCATGGTGAGGGGCAGCTTTTCCAGGGCCCTCTCCATCTTTGACTTTGCGGTGGCCCTAGTCTCTGTTGCGGTTGGCAGTTTTGGGCTTCTGGGCGGAGATGATGCGGATGCTTCAGACATGTTTGGAATATGAAGTCTGGGGACCTGCGAGACAAGACGACCGTCAGAACATGTTTGTCAAAAATAATTTATTCTGAAGTCTGGAGAACCCACCACCGTGATGTTTGCTTTCCTGAAAAGTTAGTATCATGCAAAGGTAACTAAAAAGCAAAACATACTGTAAACTTTAAGAATCTTTATTACACATCTGGGTCCGGGGATTTTATCACACTTGGTAAGGACACAGGATGGGTGGTGGTAAAAGGCCCAAGGTCTGGAGAAATGACCGTTAGCAAAGATGTATGAAAAGGCAAGTTGTCAAGCCCACATGGACGCCATGTGCGTTGGCATTAAATGGATGTGATGACGATGACGGCGGAGCCAACTGTCTGAATGCGCAAAAAGGGAAAGCCACTTGGCCGAGATTAATTGCACGCATGGGAAATAAATGTGGCTCTAACAGACTTCAAGGAGGAGAGAGAAAACTACCTGTTTGAAACCAGCCGAGAGCCGAGTTTCAAACAGGTGGTTTTCTGCCTCGAAATGAGCTCGGAGGCAAAAAACCAGAAGCAAAGGAGACTCGACCAGCATGTCAAGCCACCCAGAAGGATATACATAGAGCCAAGGGACATATACATGAAAACAAGGAGATATATACAAGGGTTACATACAACTATGAACATATATACATGAATATACATCCCGAGTCGACGCCCGCGGGAAGACCAGACAAAGAAAAATGCATATATACAACCATTTACATTATTTATACAATTTACAGACTTTACAGACAAACGACTTCCGCACAGAGGGCGGACAACCCTCTGGCAGAGCTGACCCACCAACGGGCGGCAAAACCAGAAGACCACAGACCAAACAAGACAGAGAAGCAAAACAAAACAAAAACAAACAAAACCAAGCAAACCCAAAGAAAAACTAGAAAGCGGAAGCAAAATAGGGAGGAGGGAAGGCAGAAACACCAACCTGACAACATAGAAGGCGAAGGAGGAGGAAAGATTATCAAGGGAACTCTGCAACAACCTGAGTCATCAAACTATTAGAATCACCACCACGAAGCGCTTGCACTTGCCTAAGAACGAAAGAAGGTGTTAAGCTTTGATTATTACTAACTCTCTGCAAATGCTCTGCTAATTGCTTTGAAATCGCTCTTTAATTTTCTCTAAGTGCTCGAAGGCCTTAATCGCGGTAAGTTTGAAAATGACAGGTAAGTTCTATTTATACCCACGGTAAAGCAATCCTCCTCCTCCAGCAATTCCCAGATGAGAATAACCTCCGGACTCCGGGCCCGGGGATTCCTTGTGATGATATTCTTAAGAACATCATGACGAAGAATCCCGGAGTCTGGAATCAGGCTTCCAATA